>CM069441.1:9972422-10059169 GCA_035610835.1 Ophiura sarsii
GTGCAAGAGATCTAATGGATCTATAGAATACATCCTTGATAATTTGTCCCCAAATGCAACAAACTACTGCCCACGACAGACGGACACAAAGATTATTATCAACGAGGTTCATCTGACATCCACCTCACAGATGCTTGTTGAATTGTGGGATACAGGAGTAGGCTTCACTGAAATGAGTAAGTAATACAAATTCTTAAAAGGAAAGGTGCGCTCAAATAAATAATAACAGTATAGCCTTGAAGGTATATACACCGGTGGGGTGGGGTATATATATATAATATGGCTGCTGTTTTTATAGCAGATGAGCAGTGATTAAGAAATGGAAAAGTGTTGGACTGTGGGAAAAAAGAGGGGGCTATTGAAAGTGACTGCTATGTGTGTGAGTTGCCACACTGAATGAATGGAGCAAGTGTATGAGGGGGCTATGCGCTGAAATGGAATGAGCTGACAGGCAGTTTTATTGAATGTAGATTTAGTACCACTAAATTGGGTGCAAGAGAGGGCTATACACTAACAATGTACAATCAGATAGGTACATTCATATCTTGCCAAAATTAAATATAAATTTAGGGAAAATGTTAACATTACTAATTTTATGTGATTAGGCAGACTTGTAACAGGTTTATTGCAATGAATGTTTTAAGAAATCAAATTATTAAGGGAGCTAAAATGCTATAAAGAAGTGACATGAAATAAGTATTGATACTGATAGGTTATAACACCACAAACAAATATCATCAAACCATACTTCATACAATCTGAATAACAAACATGGTGTCAGGGTGTATTCCAGGGAGCGCAGCTTATTTCGAGGCATGTGTTTCTAATATGTTAATAATAGTGTTTTTCACCTAAAGGTAGAGGTTCTGATTGCTGGCCCGATTTTCAACTTGATGTTTTCTATTTTACATGAAAGGTCATCCTTAAAATTGTCACATTCCAAAGTTTGAGTTGCATAACTCCAATGGTTCTAATTTTAGAAGCACAAGGTCACAAGAATTTTGCCCATTGAGTAGTACACAAATTGGGTGGTTAACCACCTTTGGCAGTAATTCACCACATTTTAGCCTATAATTTATAAATGGAACATTTATGGCTCCTAAGATTTTACAGACATAATTAGAAAAATATGGGGATTCTTCTGATATCAAAATATCATGATGTAAAGAAAAAAAACATAGCCAAATAAAAGTGATCGGAACATGAACCTTTAAGTAAGTACAGTACACAAACAAAGTAAAATTAGACAAGTGATTGGAATTAGTATCTGGATTCTAATCATAACAGAGTGTGCATATCATCACTTTAAATTCCGGCAATATGACCCAGTCAATCTCAGGGAAAGCTAACCCAATGCTCTTCATTTGGTAGCCATTGTTACAACTCTAAAACATCTATGTTAGCAAAATATTCTCTCATTTCATCGTTATTAATTAGCTGGTCTTCAGTTGGTGTTCTTTCAAGAAAGTGGATATTTTAGCATGGCATACAACTTGACCGGACAGACTGATAGGCGTGGATACTACATAGTAGGCCATATCATGAGACCGGCACCAAACGTAACGATATCTAGGGGTAAGTGCACAGACTGATAGGCGTGGATACTACATAGTAGGACATATCATGAGACCGGCACCAAACGTAACGATATCTAGGGGTAAGTGCACAGACTGATAGTCATGGATACTACATAGTAGGACATATCATGAGACCGGCACCAAACGTAACGATATCTAGGGGTAAGTGCACAGACTGATAGGCGTGGATACTACATAGTAGGACATATCATGAGACCGGCACCAAACGTAACGATATCTAGGGGTAAGTGCACAGACTGATAGGCGTGGATACTACATAGTAGGCCATATCATGAGACCGGCACCAAACGTAACGATATCTAGGGGTAAGTGCACAGACTGATAGGCGTGGATACTACATAGTAGGACATATCATGAGACCGGCACCAAACGTAACGATATCTAGGGGTAAGTGCACAGACTGATAGGCGTGGATACTACATAGTAGGACATATCATGAGACCGGCACCAAACGTAACGATATCTAGGAGTAAGTGCACACACTGATAGTCATGGATACTACATAGTAGGACATATCATGAGACCGGCACCAAACGTAACGATATCTAGGGGTAAGTGCACACACTGATAGGCGTGGATACTACATAGTAGGCCATATCATGAGACCGGCACCAAACGTAACGATATCTAGGGGTAAGTGCACACACTGATAGGCGTGGATACTACATAGTAGGACATATCATGAGACCGGCACCAAACGTAACGATATCTAGGGGTAAGTGCACAGACTGATAGGCGTGGATACTACATAGTAGGCCATATCATGAGACCGGCACCAAACGTAACGATATCTAGGGGTAAGTGCACACACTGATAGTCATGGATACTACATAGTAGGACATATCATGAGACCGGCACCAAACGTAACGATATCTAGGAGTAAGTGCACACACTGATAGTCATGGATACTACATAGTAGGACATATCATGAGACCGGCACCAAACGTAACGATATCTAGGGGTAAGTGCACACACTGATAGGCGTGGATACTACATAGTAGGCCATATCATGAGACCGGCACCAAACGTAACGATATCTAGGGGTAAGTGCACACACTGATAGGCGTGGATACTACATAGTAGGACATATCATGAGACCGGCACCAAACGTAACGATATCTAGGGGTAAGTGCACAGACTGATAGGCGTGGATACTACATAGTAGGACATATCATGAGACCGGCACCAAACGTAACGATATCTAGGAGTAAGTGCACACACTGATAGTCATGGATACTACATAGTAGGACATATCATGAGACCGGCACCAAACGTAACGATATCTAGGGGTAAGTGCACAGACTGATAGGCGTGGATACTACATAGTAGGACATATCATGAGACCGGCACCAAACGTAACGATATCTAGGGGTAAGTGCACAGACTGATAGGCGTGGATACTACATAGTAGGACATATCATGAGACCGGCACCAAACGTAACGATATCTAGGGGTAAGTGCACAGACTGATAGGCGTGGATACTACATAGTAGGCCATATCATGAGACCGGCACCAAACGTAACGATATCTAGGGGTAAGTGCACAGACTGATAGGCATGGATACTACATAGTAGGCCATATCATGAGACCGGCACCAAACGTAACGATATCTAGGGGTAAGTGCACAGACTGATAGTCATGGATACTACATAGTAGGACATATCATGAGACCGGCACCAAACGTAACGATATCTAGGGGTAAGTGCACAGACTGATAGGCGTGGATACTACATAGTAGGACATATCATGAGACCGGCACCAAACGTAACGATATCTAGGGGTAAGTGCACAGACTGATAGGCGTGGATACTACATAGTAGGCCATATCATGAGACCGGCACCAAACGTAACGATATCTAGGGGTAAGTGCACAGACTGATAGGCGTGGATACTACATAGTAGGACATATCATGAGACCGGCACCAAACGTAACGATATCTAGGGGTAAGTGCACAGACTGATAGGCGTGGATACTACATAGTAGGCCATATCATGAGACCGGCACCAAATGTAACGATATCTAGGGGTAAGTGCACAGACTGATAGGCGTGGATACTACATAGTAGGCCATATCATGAGACCGGCACCAAATGTAACGATATCTAGGGGTAAGTGCACAGACTGATAGGCATGGATACTACATAGTAGGACATATCATGAGACCGGCACCAAATGTAACGATATCTAGGGGTAAGTGCACAGACTGATAGGCGTGGATACTACATAGTAGGCCATATCATGAGACCGGCACCAAATGTAACGATATCTAGGGGTAAGTGCACAGACTGATAGGCGTGGATACTACATAGTAGGACATATCATGAGACCGGCACCAAATGTAACGATATCTAGGGGTAAGTGCACACACTGATAGGCGTGGATACTACATAGTAGGCCATATCATGAGACCGGCACCAAATGTAACGATATCTAGGGGTAAGTGCACAGACTGATAGGCGTGGATACTACATAGTAGGCCATATCATGAGACCGGCACCAAATGTAACGATATCTAGGGGTAAGTGCACACACTGATAGTCGTGGATACTACATAGTAGGCCATATCATGAGACCGGCACCAAATGTAACGATATCTAGGGGTAAGTGCACAGACTGATAGGCGTGGATACTACATAGTAGGCCATATCATGAGACCGGCACCAAATGTAACGATATCTAGGGGTAAGTGCACACACTGATAGTCGTGGATACTACATAGTAGGCCATATCATGAGACCGGCACCAAACGTAACGATATCTAGGGGTAAGTGCACAGACTGATAGGCGTGGATACTACATAGTAGGACATATCATGAGACCGGCACCAAACGTAACGATATCTAGGGGTAAGTGCACAGACTGATAGGCGTGGATACTACATAGTAGGACATATCATGAGACCGGCACCAAACGTAACGATATCTAGGGGTAAGTGCACAGACTGATAGGCGTGGATACTACATAGTAGGCCATATCATGAGACCGGCACCAAACGTAACGATATCTAGGGGTAAGTGCACAGACTGATAGGCGTGGATACTACATAGTAGGACATATCATGAGACCGGCACCAAACGTAACGATATCTAGGGGTAAGTGCACAGACTGATAGGCGTGGATACTACATAGTAGGACATATCATGAGACCGGCACCAAACGTAACGATATCTAGGGGTAAGTGCACAGACTGATAGGCGTGGATACTACATAGTAGGCCATATCATGAGACCGGCACCAAATGTAACGATATCTAGGGGTAAGTGCACAGACTGATAGGCGTGGATACTACATAGTAGGCCATATCATGAGACCGGCACCAAATGTAACGATATCTAGGGGTAAGTGCACAGACTGATAGGCGTGGATACTACATAGTAGGCCATATCATGAGACCGGCACCAAATGTAACGATATCTAGGGGTAAGTGCACACACTGATAGTCGTGGATACTACATAGTAGGCCATATCATGAGACCGGCACCAAACGTAACGATATCTAGGGGTAAGTGCACACACTGATAGGCGTGGATACTACATAGTAGGACATATCATGAGACCGGCACCAAACGTAACGATATCTAGGGGTAAGTGCACAGACTGATAGGCGTGGATACTACATAGTAGGCCATATCATGAGACCGGCACCAAACGTAACGATATCTAGGGGTAAGTGCACAGACTGATAGGCGTGGATACTACATAGTAGGCCATATCATGAGACCGGCACCAAATGTAACGATATCTAGGAGTAAGTGCACAGACTGATAGGCGTGGATACTACATAGTAGGCCATATCATGAGACCGGCACCAAATGTAACGATATCTAGGAGTAAGTGCACAGACTGATAGGCGTGGATACTACATAGTAGGCCATATCATGAGACCGGCACCAAATGTAACGATATCTAGGGGTAAGTGCACAGACTGATAGGCGTGGATACTACATAGTAGGACATATCATGAGACCGGCACCAAACGTAACGATATCTAGGGGTAAGTGCACAGACTGATAGGCGTGGATACTACATAGTAGGCCATATCATGAGACCGGCACCAAACGTAACGATATCTAGGGGTAAGTGCACAGACTGATAGGCGTGGATACTACATAGTAGGCCATATCATGAGACCGGCACCAAATGTAACGATATCTAGGGGTAAGTGCACAGACTGATAGGCGTGGATACTACATAGTAGGACATATCATGAGACCGGCACCAAACGTAACGATATCTAGGGGTAAGTGCACAGACTGATAGGCGTGGATACTACATAGTAGGCCATATCATGAGACCGGCACCAAACGTAACGATATCTAGGGGTAAGTGCACAGACTGATAGGCGTGGATACTACATAGTAGGACATATCATGAGACCGGCACCAAACGTAACGATATCTAGGGGTAAGTGCACACACTGATAGGCGTGGATACTACATAGTAGGACATATCATGAGACCGGCACCAAACGTAACGATATCTAGGGGTAAGTGCACAGACTGATAGGCGTGGATACTACATAGTAGGCCATATCATGAGACCGGCACCAAACGTAACGATATCTAGGGGTAAGTGCACAGACTGATAGGCGTGGATACTACATAGTAGGCCATATCATGAGACCGGCACCAAATGTAACGATATCTAGGAGTAAGTGCACAGACTGATAGGCGTGGATACTACATAGTAGGCCATATCATGAGACCGGCACCAAATGTAACGATATCTAGGAGTAAGTGCACAGACTGATAGGCGTGGATACTACATAGTAGGCCATATCATGAGACCGGCACCAAATGTAACGATATCTAGGGGTAAGTGCACAGACTGATAGGCGTGGATACTACATAGTAGGACATATCATGAGACCGGCACCAAACGTAACGATATCTAGGGGTAAGTGCACAGACTGATAGGCGTGGATACTACATAGTAGGCCATATCATGAGACCGGCACCAAACGTAACGATATCTAGGGGTAAGTGCACAGACTGATAGGCGTGGATACTACATAGTAGGCCATATCATGAGACCGGCACCAAATGTAACGATATCTAGGGGTAAGTGTGCATTCCTATTATAGTTTGATCAGTTCCAAATTGGTGAAGCCTCATTACAGCAGCAAATGAATACAGAAGAACGCAGGCGCACATTATGGCAACTAGCGGCCAAAACTGTGTGCGTGTGTCCATAAGCGCGCATGTATGCTTGGATTACTTTTGCGCGGAGAGATAAATACAGAATATTTCTCGCCAATTTGGATTTGATTAAACTATAGCTTTAGTTATTTTTTCATTTCAATTTCGTTGATATCTATACAAGAAAAATACACAAAAATATCCAGACCAGAGGACAAAGTATGTAAGGCAATTAAATATTGTTCATCATTATTATCATAAACCACTGATCACATTGATCATACACCAAACCCTATGGCAGTATTATAATTCAGAACAAATGTATGGGCCAAGGCTTGCATCAGTAACTACAAGTTAATAACATGCACTACGAATAGGCAATAAATTACCCTTGAACCAATTAAAATAATTATAGCAGATATTGTTGCTATCAGAACCATTTAATTTGAATTATGTAAGCATGAATTTGGTCACTCCAGAGATGGAATACTCATTTTATGAATAGAATACACAATATGTGCTGTCACTGGCTTGGACATGCCTAGTGAAGGTTAACTAGTAATGGGCAATGCAATGGCATTACATATTAGGGTTCATTTGTTCTTCAAACAATTCCATTTTAGTTGGAGGCAACTTGCCAAAACTCAGGACAGGTTGCTAGGGGAAGCATACCCCTGACTATCTTAATCGCTGCAGTTGACATCAATCCAACTTTTGAGTAACTTGCCGTTCGATTTTTAAGTTGCAGTTTGTATTTTATAGTTTCATCAAGCGACTTAAAATGACCACAACCTGCGACTAGCTTGTATGTAATGGGCATAACACATAAGGAGTTTAATAATGGTAGGAACAAAATATAATGGTGGATACTGTACCAGCTATGGAAGATTGGTCACAGTGAAATTATTTCATAATGTTAGTTTTCATCTAAATTAACACTCATTCTTGTCTGTCTATGTTTAAACTTCATGCCTTCAATTTGTTCAACAGGATTTACTCTGCCAGAAGGTGGCGCTGTTGCCATCTACGAGACTGCTCAATCCTTTGCTTCAGGTGATCCGCCAACCAATGTGGCTCTGATGAGTGCAGTAGTACATCTAAAGAATCTACCATCACCCGCAGCATTGGATAACTTCCACATATTGACACCAGAATCAGATCCTGTAAGCTTGACTTTTTGATTTTGAAATTTCTATTATAAGTGCCAATATTTACCATTTATTGATATATTAAAGTTGATTGAAGTATTCATCACATAGTGCCTTTATTCATGACTTGAATCCTATAAGAGATTTGCAATTTGTTTTTAAGATAACAAACACAATTAGTATATAATATAAAGCAGTTTACCAACTCACACTGTATTTACAATAGACAATATAACAATAAATATTAACAAACACCTGTGAATGCCCCGACAAAGAATAATCAAGGACATTCACTGGCGGGGACTCGAACCCCAGTCTCCTGAACTCTAGGCAGGCGCCTTAACCACTCGGCCACCTGTAATAGCAGATATACGGCAATTTGAACCAAAAACAAGAGACATTTTGCCAAACACTCTGGGCCGTATTCTCGTACGTAGTTAAACACGGTTTAAGCTAAACGCGCGTCTAACTTTAACTTTAGATACAATTCTCCAGGGTTCTAGCCAGGACCATTTTAGTGCCGGGTAAATTTACTGACGGCGAACGGAGAAAGTGTAGCGACGAAGTGCAGTGGATCATGGCATGGGATCCAGAGGCCTTCTTAATGTCTTTTTAGGGTTTTTTAATGCACTTTGAGGGTTCTTGCCACATAATTTCTTGGCAGTTTAATAATTTTATCCACAAATTGTAAAAAATAACCCCCCCCCAAAAAAAAAAAATGGATTTTTAATATATTTGTTTAGAGTGCTGGGCAGATATTGTCAGTGCCAGGCGGCCCGGCACGAACACGAACTGTGTGCCTTGAATGATTACTGTAGATCCTGTAGGATTAAAAATACATGTGCGTTTGAGGTATTCAGTCGATATCTATTGTAACCCATTAGGGCCACAACAAAAATAAATACCTGTATACAGTAACACACAACCACCCTGGGTGTTTAGTTAAACATGTTGTTTAAAGATAAACTCACGTTTTAGTTAAACACGAGTTTAGTTAGACACGGTTTGAAGTACGAGAATACGGCCCTCTCTGTCTAGAGTTCAGGAGACTGGGGTTCAAGTCCCTACCAATGAATGTCTTTGCTTATAATTTGTTGGGACATTTGCCGGTGTTTGTTGATATTTATTGTTATTGTCTATTGTCTATTGTAAACACTGTAGGTTGGTAAACTGCTTTATATTATATAAACACAATTGGATTGAAATCTAAAAGAAATGTTAACAATATCAATATTGCTTCATCAACTTTAAGGAAAGATACAATTAATCTTCATTCTGGCTAGCGTTTTGGCACACCCACTAGTCTAATTGATGCCCTCATATATGTGACGGGTTGATATTATGTTGTGACACTTTATAATCGTAACAAATATTTATTTTATTGTCACCAGTTTGTGGAATTAAACACCTCTGCCCTAAACACACGTAGCATGGCCCTCAGTCGCTGTTTCAACTCATCCAGTAGGATCAGCAGTGAAGCCTTTCTTCCTCGATCCAAGACAGTCAGAGGATTCAATGAATGTCCTGTCCTGCCAAATGATGTCTACATCAATGAGGTAGAAGTGACTAAATTACGAAGCTTCATCCCATTTGTAATGGAGGAATTCATAGAATTGTATGATGGTGGTCATGGCAACACATCAATGACTTACTTGACGTTAGTGCTATTTGATGGTGGCGTGCCATACTTCAGTGGGTTTTCAAGTGATGTGTCCTTTTTTTCGCTAAGTCTGGACGGTTACAAGACTAATTCAGAAGGATACTTTGTTATTGGTTCATCTCTTCTCGATGATGATGGTAAGTTGATAGAAGATAGAAGTATTTCACATGAAGTTGACCTCGCGTAAAGTATGCAATATCAATAGTATCCCCAAAGCGACCAAATGGACATCCTTTTTTATTTGTTGTTGCTGAAGCATCAACTTTTTATTTTTATTTCCATTTGCATGTCATGTAGGCAAAACATAGATACAATAATAAAACAAATGTATTACTTTTACAAAATACTTTATTACTACTAGAATCTTTCCTTTTTTTTATGAAGAGTCCATTTTATATTGTGCTTGGTAAATTTATCCTCGCCAATTAGGATTTTCAATTTGAAGCAAAAAGTAAACCAAACCTTTAAACACGTGAAATATAAGTTTTGAGCCATCAAATTTATATCTATATATAAATTGCTTCCCAATAAACTAATATAGTTAATAAATGAATCTGGATCAAAAATGTTATACCCCATCATAATTGAAAACTTTGTTAGTTTGATATCTGCTTTACAAATTTCATCTATAAAAAGTGTCACGTCGTTCCAAAATCTGTTTACATATTCGCACTCATAAGACAAATGAAATAAACTTTCCACTTCTTCTTTGCCTTGGTAACAGTTTTGTTATTTTAACTCAAAAATAGACTAAAATCAGAATTATTCAGAATTAGTGTTTCCTCCATTATTTTGTGTGTGTATTCTTTAACCCTTTGAACCCGAAAGGCCGTAATTACGGCCGCACGGAGAAAGCGCTATAACCCGAAAGGCCGTAATTACGGCCTCTGGACAGGTGACACATTGATCATGTGATTTTGAGTTGTCATATGACTTTCAAATCACCTGATGTTTACCCAATGTTAGATACCTTGTTTCCGCAGGGTTTGTGTTGTGTTTTGATGTCATTTGCTGATGAAAACTGTCAAAAATAGCACGAAATGGGATGAATATGCTTGCGCAGATAATTCTCAGGTAGACGGTAATGCATTGTAGTACGATTATGAATAGCGATTTTGGCGTTAAAAACAGAATAAAGCGGCCAAAAACGGATGTTTTATTACGAATATCATCGTATACGATGATAGAGGGCAGTATATCACATTATAACGATCAATCAGAGAGTGTAAGATAGGGAATCACTAAATATAGAATTATCCATTATTCTTCAAAATAACTCAGGGTGAGAGGGCCGTTCCCCATCAATAATTCAGGGTTCAAAGGGTTAAGCATCATGTTAAATTGCAATTGCATTTAAAACATAATTGAAAGATTACAAAAACACATGAAATAGCAAAAACATGGATGAAATGAAATCTTCTTGTAAATCAAATATTCATAGATAAATCCCCTTACTCAACTTTTTTCCTTCCCTGCAGTTGTGGACTACAAGATAGACACCAGTACTGTACCATTTCTGCAGTTTGGCATAGTTGGTGTTGCCTTATATCGAGGCCCTGTAGGTGCATTTCCCAAAGGCACTAACGCAACACACACAAGTCTAATTGATGCCCTTATATATGTGACGGGACCACAGGCAGTGGATCATAGTCTGGTTAACATTCTACTTCCAGGTAAGACTAATGTGTCTATATTCTGGCTAGTGTTTCACATTTAGTTTAGGTGATGTGATATGGTTAAACTGAAATAAGACCCTAGTTATACTAAACTATAAGAGAAAATGTTTCCCTTGTTTTTTCAGAAGGGTTCATTTGGTTCAATTTCAGACCAAAATGTGGGTAATTTTGATGATAATTAAGAATATGTCTGTTGTCCTTCTAAATTTATTTTAATTGAAGATGACTAACAATTTAATTTATGCTTGAAGTTTCGTCTAGATACGGCTATATGGATTGGGTGTGTAAATCAAAGCATGCTTGATGGCAACATTTAAACTTACAACAATAATTACGCTTTATGTTGTATGGTTATATATTTGTGTGGTGGCATGGGAAAACCCTTCACATGGTCATTTTCTAGCAACTTGGTTTTTTTCTTTGGCAGAGAGCTTCATACTCTACTGAGTATAGGACTGTTTAAATTTTTCAGAAATTCCATCTAGAACTACAGTTATAGTATTTTAAAGTCGGCAAGTTTAAACGCAACACTAAAAATTGAAACTGACATTTCAAAGGTGTACACAAAATCTTTTAAATGCTCTAATAATAATACAACTACATTGTTATATCACACAGAATAGCTTGCCATATGAAAAGGACTTTTGATATGAACCTAGTTTTTTGCGATATTATTAACAATTCTTAAACAGCTAAGAAAGTGTAAGCAATCTCATTGGTTCTCAGAGAAATCGGCGACATCTAGATGAGACAACTTAACACGGGGAGGTGGGGCTTACGTTTTAACAGTGCGCCCAACTTTCATAATGCGTGGTTTGTTCCATAACGCGCACTTCTGCAGTGCGTCTTTAGCGCCTTTCCTGCGTTTATGACGGCGCCACGACGCTTAAGCATACTTATTTCTTTGATAAATGTCTAAAGTATGATTGTTTAAGAATGAGAATAAAGGTATTGTTTTTAGACCGTACCTGTGTTATATTGTCTGACATAAATGCGTTCGATAGTATTATTTTTTGCGTAGAACAACTCCGCCTGCGGCGTCGTTGTTCTACTTAAAATAATACTATCGTCCGCATTTATGTCAGACAATATAACACGGGTACGGTCTAAAAACAATACCTTTATTCTCTAATTGTAAGTTCTTCACTTTCAAAATCTTTACAATGCATTGTCGAAATTCACAAGTGGTTACCATGGTAACAATGTAATTTTACGTAAACATAGCATTTTACACATAAAGTTTGATAAACAAGGTTCAGAAAAGTACTAAAATAAACTTAACATCTGGAATTTTGCATAAAAAACTCCCGGAGACTAAAGTTCAAGGTATAATCTCTATCTTGGGACCAAAGTTGGAAAATTGACTTGGAACTCAATTGTAAGGAATATTTTGGTATGACCCAGATATCTCAATATTAACACTAGCGACTTCCGACGGGTTTTCCTAAACCACCACACATTTGTCGAATGCTACTGCAGCTGAATCTAAACCAGCTGACATTGATTGGATGTTACATTGTCATTAATTCAGCAAAATGAACGACCCATAGTCTGGTTTTTTATGTCTCTAGACGTGAACAAGAAACCAAGATGGGCTTTATTGTATGAATATAGCTTTGTATATAATTCTGGGGAGAATAAATCAATGCGGAGAATGAATATAAGAACAATTTTCTAACATCAAAGCTACCTTATCTAATCCAAGTGTAATAGATGTAACTAACTATTTTCTCTGTTTTCGTAGACGTTTCTGGGATGGGAATGATCAGAGAGACAGGCTCCTGGTTAGAAGGTCATGGCAGCATTAGTCGTTGTTTAGGAAAACAACTTGGGGATCCCCAGGCCTTCATTCTCACTGAAACACCAACACCTCGAAAGGAAAACAACTGCAGTTCCATCACAACCGATTTCAAAACAGGTACTTCTTTTGTACATAAGTTTTAGGGAAAAAAATATATTCATCAAAGTATTGTCACATTTTGGACTGATCAATTCTATCTACAATGTTAGAAAAAATTGTTCGAACACTTCGTAGGTGTAATGTAAATTGTTCCCCCTTTCCCCCTGATCAATGTTGAATCCCACAATTTGCCCACCATCAGCACAGGGCCTCTCAACAGGGCCTCACAACATTGATCGGTAGAGAAGGGGAGGTATATGAGGAAGGGGATACTTCAGGCTACCAGAAACAAGTTTTGATTTTCACTTGTCGCAAATATCGTGCATGTTATGGTACAAACAGCATGGCAATTAGGGTATTCAGAGATGAGCTGGAGAAAAAAAAAGGTTGGCACACTTTGTCCTAATTACGGAAAAAAACCTGCCCCTCTCCCTGGAGGCAATATTGATCCGAGTCATATTATCAGAAGCTTTGGCAGTTCCCCCAACATTGATTGATGGGGATGGGGAAGGATATAAGAAAGGGGGAGACTTTTGCTCTCTATCTAACAGTGCTATGTCCCAAGTCTGATCTCAATTGCTAGCACAGGGATAGTTGTAATAAGTTGCGTCAAGTGTGCCAACTATTATTTTCCTTGATTGTAGCTGCGTTAGCCCTTAATTTTGATCATAACAGGGATTTTTGCAATTGTACTATATGTTTGAACTTACAAAGAAAAATCAGCCCTCTGTGTACAACAAAACATTAATTCAAATATTCTTTCCTAGGGACATGGAAGTATTTTATGCTAAACAGTGTCACGCTAAAAATATGCTAGTCATAAGGCTTCTGCTGCTTTGTATTTAGTGTGGGTGCAATACATTTGGTCTAAAGCTGTTTTAAACTGCATTTTAATAATATTCTAAAATGTTTAAACATTGTTTTAATCAATTTATGCTGTGTTTTGTGAATGGCAACAGCAAAGATGACCATTAGGCCAACAACACAAAAGTTGTGTTGCCCTCAGTGACCGACCCTAAAATTGCAAAATCAAGGGTCGGCTTTTTCTTCTTCTTTTTTTTTCTTCTTTTCATTTTCATTTCTTTTTTTTTAGATTTAAATTTGATCTCAAGTGTCTAACTATTACTATTTCTTGCTTGAAATGATAAGTTAGCTTGAAAAAATGTTTTTTAGACTATTATCACACTAGAAACTTTAGTTAAATTGACTTACGGCCTATACCAATTTTGTCTCAACATAAACCATTTATTTTAGAAAAAAAGAAGGATTTTCGACCGATTGACCCGATTTTAAATTTGTAGTACTTGAGGGTAACACAACTTTTTTTCTGCCTTATTGATGATCATCTTATGTTCTGATGTAAATTACATCAAAACAAGAACTTGTTTTAACACTACTGTGTACCCCTTTAACTTGCGTAGTATTCTGATAACCATGGTTACCATCATTTCCTTAACCTTCGACCTTTCCTGTAGTTCTGGTATTCAACGAGGTAGACATGGATGCAGAAGATATATTGATAGAGTTGTATGACTTTGGTCGAGGCAACACCTCTCTTGATACGCTCATCTTGGTTGCTTTTATCGATCCGCTTCTTCCTGGGGCTCAGCCTACTAGTGTGTTTACAATCGATCTCCATGGTTACAGGTAAGGTATTGCCCACTATTTGGTCTGCTGCAAGAAAAAACAGAACAGATCCTATATAGTTAATCTAAGATATTACTAATCCACCTAACTGCTGTCACATTTTCTGTACAAATCACAATATTCAGTCAATCAATACAAAACACTATATATTTCTTTTCCAAACATAATTATTAAATCATGTCTTACAATTACACACTTTGCCCAATCTGAGGTAAGAAAATGCCTTCAGTGCATCTTCCAATCAGGGCATCTTCCAATCAGGGCAGCTAATTATTTGCTGCATGATTCTACTATGCTGACATATGTGTTTGCATGATCAACGATTAACTGTAACAGTGACACGTAAATATTACAACTTTTACTGGAAAACACACATCTCATTTGTACTTCAGATGGGGGTGCAAATTTCAATCCAATCTGAGGGCAAAGCCCCAAAAATGTGGTATTTTTACTTTTTTTATGTAAATATGGCAGAAATCTAATGTTTGAATACTTGATCATAACTGTATGTTTCTCATGATAAACAAGTAAAAGACATTATAAAAATCAAGTTGAACATTTATTTTGAAATTAGTCTTTTACGCAGCTTCTGGATTGATTTTATACAACATCCTAAAATGATATAAAACATCCTAAAAATGATAAAACATCCTAAAATGATATAGAAAGTCATACAGTTACCTTTTTTCACTAGACCTTACCATGAATTTTAACTTAGATTCCCAGGTAAGACTAATTGAAGGATTTGACATGATTTCAAGATTTTAGCACTTTCGAGGAGTGATTTCAATATATGCAGTGCACATTCTACAAGTTAAAAATCATTGTTCCATATAGCTTTCTCCTGACCAGGTCTGCATTGATGACTACATAGCATTGTGCAGAAGAAACAGTTAAACCAAGCCTAAGATATTACCTCTTGATTTCTTATGCAAATCTTATTGAGCCTATACAGCTTCCCCTAACAGTTCAAGCTCTTTCACACGAGGGACCCTATATTCACATCTGATCTTTGCACTCAATTTAATTTTCCAAAATTCTTGTTGTTTCTTAGCAGTTATAGAGTGTTGTCAACAAACGACTGACTGTGACTTTTCTAGTAATCTTTCTCTAAATTTCTTATGTCAAATTTAGTACTTAGTTGAGAGATTATATATAAAAAGTTGCAGGGACAATTGTCTGTAATAGGAATTATCAATGCCTCCACCTCATGAATACCTGCAAAAACATCCCCAAAACACAAGCCACAATAATTAATGATGTACAAATCATAATCATTCTATATTATTTTGTGGTTATTTTGGACCCTGACTTTTATACGGACATTGACCTCTTGAATCTAAGTTATTGAACAGCACCATTTGTGTGTATTTATGTAATATGTATTTATGTTGTATCGTTATGAAACAAAGGTTATGGGTTCGAGTCACGCTTCTGAGTAGGGCACTTGACCTTGGTTATTCCACTCTACCCAGGTGTGTCTAAATGGGTGCTGGCATTTTTTATTGGAATGGTACACACTCGCTGTAGCAACATGATGAAAAGGAAAGTGACTGGACCAAATGACTTCGAAAGAAAGATGGTCACTCCAGTCCTGGGAACAAAGCATTGACTGCCATTACCCTGACCTTGCACTTTTATTGTCAATCATTGTTCATTAACCTGTGAATAGCCCTGACATTACATTATAAAAACAAATCCTTATCTGTTATGCTACTCAACTTTAAAATGCTTTAGAATAACATGTGTTACTCATGTCACATGTCTAGATGGCAAGGTAAACCACTTAGAAGTATGAACGCCGGTTGGTTGTGTTATCAGAGTTCATTTTAGTACACATCTGACTAGAAATCCACAGCGCATTTGTCCCAAAGAGGATGTGTATCAGGATGAAATCCCCATGAAAATTGTACTGATTGAGAAATACTAAGAATATGAAATATACTTAAATCATCAGGTTCCATGATTTTGGAATAATTTATGAAAATATTTGATAGGATTTGTGAGTATTTGATGATAATTTTAAACTGTTATGAAAAACAGCAACATTTGTGAGTACTCTTCATAATAAGTTTTGAACTCCCTACCCTCCTCTCTCAGATTACATTCTGGCTTTTAAATATCATACCATTGTTTTTCAGTACCAACAAAGAAGGCTTCTTTGTAATTGGCACGGATGCATCATCTGATAAAGTCATCACAGCTTACCTTCGTGGCATCATAGCAGGGGTTGGTCTCTACCATGCCAAGACATTACAATTTCCCACGGGAACTCTTCCAACCAGACAGAACCTGATTGATGCGGTAGTGACCAGTACTAGATTCAATAATTCATTAGCCAATTTCCTTGTCCCTGGTCAAGCTGGCGTCTCTGATATGGATACTGATGGTGTGCAGCAATCTGTCTCTAGATGTTTTACTAAGAAACCTTTGGATATGTTTGCTTTTTGGCCATCAACTCCAACTCCGGGTATGTATAGTTTTGTTAGGCAACGGAGGAAAAACCCTGTTCTCCGGGCAAACGGACCCTCAAGTAGGGTCTGTAGGGGAGGTTTTTGTGTGTGTGTGTTTTTTAAACAAACAAAAAAAGAATTTGGAAGGAATTTTCAACAATTTTCTCATTTTAAATCGAGTTTTTTTGTTGAAAATTCGAAAGTAATTGGTCGGTTACGCTTGTAGAACAGGGCTTTTTTTGTCGCCTTAAGCAGAATTACCGTATTATCCCTATTAAGCGCCCAGGACCTTATAAGCGCCCACCCCTGTTTTTCTCAATGACTAACAACAAACAATCTCTTATAAGCGCCCACCTTTTTAATTCCCGTAGCACTGTACAACAACATTCTTCACGGCGTCCTTCACTAAAGCAGTACCAGTAAAAGCCGTGATTAGATCGCCACCATCTCTCCCCGATCACACTAGGCACTAGGCTACTGATACGCGTACAGTAGCGCTGATACCACTGCCTGTACAGCGACCGGCGAGTGTTAATTTTCCGTTTTAATCGCACGTGGTAATTCCACTAGTGCAACAGTTCTGTGTATCGTAGTCATTCATTATGCCATTCATTTGTTCAGAAACGGGCACCACCAAAAATTATCACCACAAATGAAAAGCAAAGATGGCTGCCCACATGAAAACCAGATAAATATTGATGGCATTTTCGGCTAAGTTTTTGTTTTTTTCTTACGCAGTTTTTGAACAAAATTGTAACAAATCGTTAGCGATTTGTCTTTCACAACTATTCATGGAATGTGATTGAAAAATCATACTTTCTTTTTGTTCTATGAGCTAAAACATTATTGGTATGTTTACCGAAAAAATATCTTCGCAACCTTGCCGAATTCGACAGTCTCAACGATAAATGAGTTTAAAAAAAGGTAATATAATAAGCGCCCACCCAAAATGACTTTGCTAACCGCCCTGGGCGCTTAATAGGGATAATACGGTAGTACTGATTGAGGGTAATGAGAATACTTTAGAGGATAAAATGTGTAGTGCTTTGATAAGGGGAGGAATCTTAAGATGAAGTCAAATTACTTCAATTGTTTCAACATTTAAGCCTCAAATGGTATGTCCAAGCCGTGAGTCAAGCTTGGATAATCCTTTTTAGCTACAATGTTAGAAAAAAGTGTTAGAACACTTTGTAGGTGTAATGTAAAATATTCCCCCTTCCCCCCTGATCAATGTTGAATCCCACAATTTGCCCACCATCAGCACAGGGCCTCGCAACATTGATCGGTGGGGAAGGGGGAGGGATATGAGTAAGGGGTTACTTCAGGCTACCAGAAACAAGTTTTGATTTTCACGTGACTCAAATAGCGTGCATGTTATGGTCCAATAAGCATGGCAATTAGGGTCAGTGTTCGAACACCTTTTTTCTATGATTGTGTATAAAAACGCTTAAGAAAATCATCTAATTTCAGTTTTTGGCCCATAACTCTGTTATTATATGAGCAAATCCAATGAAATTTCGCGTGCTTTTCAGGATTGTCTACAGCTATAAGCACACCAAAGAAGAATAAAATCGAAAGACATTTAGGGAACGGTCACATAATGCACATATCGTATAGCCCTGAATGCGTGATAGATCATGGATAGATGAATATGAATACCTTCAGCTTGATTATTTAGGCCTATTAATGTTATTAATTTCTTTCATAATGAACATCGTACCATCTCACTGATATACCTTTTGATATATTAATATATTAAAATTTCAATTTTCGGACACAAACAACAGGTATAAATTTAAAATGCATGTTATATTTGGCTAATATTATTTCACTCATATTATTTGTTTTATTATGGTTAATTAATAAATATTATAAATTCAATATAAATCATATCAAAACCATAATACGAATCCATTTTGTCTCAAGAAATGAATAAAACGTCAACTATTAAACATGACGCAAAGTATGTATAAACATAAAATACACGTGGCTCGATGTGGTCAATGGTAAAGCGCCAATGGAAAATCATTACGATTTCCCTTCATACACTGACACGCGTAATCAACGATTTACCGTTTCAATGAATATAATATATACTTTTTCTTTATTTAACATCGGTAAATCGTTCCATTGCCTGTTATTTCAATGAGGAACGGGCAACGTTTTACCATTACCATCATATTCATACTTTACCACCGAGCTTACTACTTATCTTCTGGAAAATGTGTTTTCATTAACCGATCGATTAGCTCAGTTTTTTAGCGTGTTGTATTATCGCTACCTTTATCGTCAATGTCGTGGGTTCGAATCTTACAGCCGTCTATAGTCTATAGTGATTTCTTTAATTCTTTAACATTTAGTTTAATAATATTACATATCTATTTATTGCATTCATTTTTTCAACTTTCAATTTTTCATTGGTGCCTTTCCGATCTCTCTTTATTTCTTTATATAATATGTTCTTTCATTCTTTCTTTCCCTTATTTTCTGATCCACTTTTATGTATTTCTTTATTTCTTTACTGTCTTTATGTGGTTATATAGTTCGTAATTATTGTAAGTAGTATCATTGTTTACTTAACATAATTATTTGTGCCACATTTATATACACATTCACCGTGTGCGTCTTATGCATATCGCTTTAAACGGTACTTATGCGTTGAAATAGGCTTAAAAAGTTGATAAAAATGACCGTTCCCTAAAAAGGAATTTTTCAAATGCAACCATCTTGTCACAATGTATTGCACATTATGTGAGTAAAAACATATGTAAATCTCGTTGAAATCGAATGAGTGGTTCGTAAGTTATGATGAATACCGTGATACATGATACCGCATATTTAAGAAACCTCAGACAATGTTAGAAAAAAGTGTTCGAACACTTTGTAGGTGTAATGTTAAGTATTCCCCCTTCCCCCCTGATCAATGTTGAATCCCACAATTTGCCCACCATCAGCACAGGGCCTCGCAACATTGATCGGTGGGGAAGGGGGTGGGATATGAGTAAGGGGTTACTTCAGGCTACCAGAAACAAGTTTTGATTTTCACGTGACTCAAATAGCGTGCCTGTTATGGTCCAATAAGCATGGTAATTAGGGTCAGTGTTCGAACACCTTTTTTCTATGATTGTAGCTCCCAGTTGAGATATTATCTCTGATGCCACGTTGTGAACAGTCTGTCAGGAAATTGTTAAAAATTGAGTCTGAAATCAATTAGTGATCATTATTTCTGGAAAGAGTTGCAAATGGGAAACCTGATATTAGATATTCTAGTACTTTGATAAAGTATAGGCCTAATAGTAATACTGCTTATAATATAATTTTTAGTTTAGTTTAGTAATATAATTTAATCATACCATGTGATCTTGTTTAACCAATAGGATCAGACAATATCTGCACACGCACTGAGGTTGTCATCAATGAAATCAACGCTAACCATGTAGCATTATTTGGTCAGGAATATCAAGAGTTTATTGAACTCTACGACGGCGGTGTCGGACATACACCTCTTGCTGGAACCGTGTTAGTCATCTATAATGGAGGAAGCGTTAATAAAGCTTATAGAATTATCCCTCTCAACAACCAAACTAATGAGTAAGTCAAACACAATCAAGGGAAATAATAGTTGACACACTTGACGCAACTTATTAAAACTATCCCTGTGCTCGCAATTGAGATCGGACTTGGGACATAGCACTGTTTAATAGAAAGCAAAAGTCTCCCCTTTCTTAAATCCTTCCCCACCCCCATCAATCAATGTGGGGAACTGCCAAGACTTCTGACAACATGACTCGGATCAACATTGCCTCCGGGGAGAGGGGCGGTTTTTTTCCGTAATTAGGACAAAGTGTGCCAACCTTATTTTCCTTGATTGCAGGTGATTGTGTATTTACTGATTTTCTAATACAGGAGTTAGGGATATTTTTTTCATTTTCTGAAATGGGCAACTGACAAAAAAATAATTGCAATAATCAGCTAAAAATTTGTGGAACTGATCAAATCTAGACCTATGTGCCCCAATCATAATAAGTGCTATACAAAATATGATTTCTGCTCCTTGCTTATGTCTCCAGTGCATATTAACAATGTTAAGTGCAATTATTGGTCATTATGAATCTTACAATTTTGAAGAACTTAAGAACTAAGGAGGATAGATCCCAGGGCAAGGTTGTGACACTCTGAAATCCTGATACATATCTGAGGATAGTAAACCTCCTAGTAGGGCTGCAAAAACCATGGGAATGCTGGAACGGTGTTCCCAGAAAGAAATCACAGGTCACAGAAAATACATTGCAAGACACAAAACAACTGTATCTTAACATTTGTAGCTTCACGGTGTTATAAATGTCATAAGCATAATCACTACATTTGTATTTATGAATATTTGCGAATAAATAGGTCTTCTAGCTTCATGATTAGATTAGATTGACAATCTTAATCTTAACTCTCAAAAAGAATGTAGCCCATAAACTTCACTGGGCTTCTCTCCTTGATGTGTGTCAAGAGCTGTAAAGGGGCTTTCCTCTGGGTGTCATCATCATGCAGTCTATAAGCTTGAAGTGGATTACAGGATGTGTCAATCCATTCCTGCGAGGAATTCTCAATTCATAAATGCCACAACTATTACTTGGTGATAAGACTGGCCATATTTGTATTTCCTCTGTGAAGGTTGATTTTCACAGACTTTAGGTCAAATGACTGTGTGAAATCAACCTTGCCATGTAAGGTCTTATTTTTTAACTTGGGCTGCATTTGTGTCACATGTTTCTATTTCATGAAATATACCCCTTTTTGCAGTGTCAGAAGAAGCTCTATTACAGGACAACACTCTATTTTCACCCATATATTATACAAATACTACATGGTTAGAGGGAAATAGTGCAATTTAGTTTTCCAGAGGAACTGGCTACAGGCCTACCACCCCGAACCCGGAGGGTGAGGAGTGGTAGGCCTGTAGCCAGTTCCGAGGGTGAAATAGTTGCACTATTTTCCCGATATACCATGTAGTATTTGTTTTATTACACCTCAAAAATATTTATGAGATAGTAGGCACAAATCCTGCCATTTCATTTGGTCAATTGAGTGGGACACTAGCGTAAAAAACGCCCTCCCGTTTTCGAACTTTGGCGTAAAAACGCCCTAACAGCTTATCCAACTGACCACACTCTAGCCCTACAGCCTATTTTATTGACTTTCCTTTTTATTTGCAGTAGTCGGCAAAGGTATTAACTGCCTTTTTAACGACAAGCCGTGTGTTTTGGGCATCTTTGTTTTGAATTATTTCAGCAAGATCGTCTGTTGTCAAAGACGCAGACCGATTCGTAATTACCGCCATCTTCGATTGGATGTTTTTGACATCTCCTCCTCCTCCTCTACTCCCTCCTCCTTCACTCCCTCCTCCGTCACTCCCTCAACCACCCTGACTAATTATGCCTAACCAGCTGTATCAATAGACGTTATTCGTAATTGGCGCATTTACCGTCAAAAGAGGGCTGTGCTATCCAACTGAGCATGCTCAGATCAATTAGTGCTCCGAAAACGAGGCTAGAGGCAGTAGTCGAGACGAGAGTGATGTAGTTTTCAATGTGGTGAACTTTGCACTAATCATACAAATTCGTCATACTTCTGAGCTGTTCAATATTTGACCTTATTACATTCGTGAAATAAACTTGAACGTATAAACTAATTATTCCACTAGTTTGAAATAAAATGTTTGCTGGTAACCGACACTATCTAGGAAAATGTAGAAGTTCACAGTTCATTATATTGCAGTAAAGTACGAGATCGTATGTTTATCGGCATGACATCGAGTATGTCTCCCTCTTTAGTTTGAAATCGCCAATTACGAATAACGTCTATTAAATCAAAGGTTATTTAAGATTATTAAAGGGTGTTAAATTAACTTTAAAATAAGACCAAACACAAGTCAATCTGATAGGTGGTTACACAAATACAATGGCCTAAAGACAAAAAAAATTGTAACAAAACCACCTTTTATGGGTGCCTGGGATAAAATGTGACCGTATGAATTGCTTGTCCCTAGGGCATAGCTGGTTTTAACAGACTTAAGGTCAATTGCCTGTTTGAAATCTGGGTGCCTGGGATAAAACGTGACCGTATGAATTGCTTGACCCTAGGACATATTTGGTTTTCACAATTGCCTGTGTGAAATCAACCATACCCTGTTATGAATTTCCTTAGGTGCAATGCTTATGTGAAATCAACTGTACCCTGTAATTTATTTTATTACGGTAAAGCGGTGGAATAGCAAATATCAATCTATAAGTCAGGGTAGTGGCACATTATTAGTTATCACATTCATTAAACAGAATGTAAACAAATTCCATTTGCAATTTGTAAAACAGCCATTTTATTTAAAATGGCATACTCATCCCATTTTTAATATGCAACATCTGAAATTCCAATGGAATACATGATACTAAACCTTCATAGAATACCCAGTAGTCCTGGGTCCCAATCATCCTGTCTCGTCGCAGTCATTATATCTATCAACAGATTAGCTCCCAGACAGATAATATTTTTTCTCTGCCCTGCTCTAAAGAGGGGATTTATTGATTAATTTAGATACCTTTTTGGAGCCATTATTCTTGAGCTCTGTAGCCTTCAGGATCATTACGACAAGTGGAGGGAAGTAAACACTACGCTGAATAAAGGGATCGCGATGATCTTGAAAGCTACAGAGCTCAAGAATAATGGCTCAAAAAAGGTATCTAAATTAGCCATTATCAATCAGTCTGCATGCTGTTAGGTTAAATTTATATTTGTTGGGAGGGGTTAAGGCAGTTTCACAAATTCATAGTCATTTCTTTAAGAGTTTTCAACTAATTTAGACCCATGTTTAACCTATATTTAAGGCTTTCTTGCCAAAACAGTTGACTAGGTATTGGGGATTATACTATACCTTTGGAAGTATCTCCCTCCCCTTCCCCCCCCCCCCCCCCAGGAAATTACTGTAAACATTTGAAAGTGTAGTTGTAGTGAGTTTTTTGTATGTTCTGTTATGTTACATTTTACTTTTATTAGCCACTGTAAATGACCTACAATAAAGTGTCACACTCACTGGACCATTTTGCCGTACCATCAAGTACAATTTTACCCAATATTGTTACAATTGCATGAAAAAGAAACCACCATCATCCATCCTGTTAGATCCCTTCAAATTTATAGAAAGATATAAAGATCAATTCAACTGAATTGAGAGGAAGTGCATCAATTAAAGAAGTTTCCGACTATTCCTTTCATCCTTTTACAGGGACGGGTATTTTGTTATTGGCAGACCAAATCGTAATTTCACAGCTGATCTCCTGATTGCAGGAAGAAGACAATTGATTCCAAATGATGCTGGTGGTATCGCCCTCTATCACGATGACATACGTAATTATATGGAAGGTCAGGCACCAACAAACGACAACTTAGAAGATGCGGTCGTTTACAGCTCACAAAATTTTAGCAATGATGTTCTTATTAATGCATTGCTACCCGGACAAAGTCAAGTAACAGAAGATCAAGGGTTCCTGAATGGTGATGAGAGCATCATACGTTGCATGTGTTGCAACTCTCTCCAAGCATCCGCCTATAAGCTAGGTCGCCCATCCCCTGGAAAAGAGAACATTTGTATTACAATTACACCCACAAATATACCTACAGGTATAATACCCACTGCTCCCAGTTCCTTTCAAGTTCAAGTCAATGAGATTGGTATGAAGACTCATTTCTTTACCAGTGAATACATAGAGCTAAAGGGAAAACCCAATCTTGCTATGGATATCTACTTTATTGTACTCTACAATATAGAAGGCGTTTCATACTATTCACAACAGTTGGAGAAAGCCATAGGTCCAGACGGCTTTTACTTGATTGGCTCTCCCAACATGTCACCTCCGCCTATTGTAAGATTCTCTACCAGTCTTCAAGGTTTGATACAGGTAGGAGGAGCTGTGGCTTTGTACTATGGCTATGCAAGGAACATCCCTACAGGATCGGATGCTACTGATACTCACCTTGTTGATGCTATGGTGTACACTTCTAATGTTTATATACCAGTGGCAGCAAAGATTGATGTATTAACATTGACACAACAGCAGTTCTTTGCAGATTTAACAAGGTTTGAAAAAGAAAAATGCAATATTTGTTTTTGCTAATTCCTTTGATTGTTAATTTCTCCATGTTGGTTTGTTAATTGATTGATTTACTGTTTGTTTTGTCTGTCTAGGTGTTATAATCTATAGGAAAATACAATTTGTGCATGATCAAGTGGATAACGCTTAGGATTCATGATACAAATGTTGTGAGTTCTAGCCCCACTATGGCCAATGCGTTTATGTCCATGTTCTTAGTCTTGCTTGCCTCTCATCGAACTTGGAATAAGTAGAATGAGAAGGAATACCTATGACTCTAAGTACTTTGATCAGTCACTTTGCCAATACTTGATCTTGAAAGTTAAATAAATCCCCTTGAACGGATTTACGACGACTTATGGTAAAGTGATTTCCTCTGAGAGCATCAAGTGACGTAATGCTCAGAACTTATCGTCAATTAAAAGCGGAAAGCGTATTCTCCAGTAATGAATCGTGTTTCACGGTCGATAGCGGCAAATTGGCTTGTAGGTCAATGGCCAAGTGGATTAACTTGTTGATATTGTTGGTCTTCCTTCTCATTCTACTTATTCCAAATGTCGACCAAAGCGATATTTGGGGAGCTGATAAGGAATGTCATAATCTAAGTAGTGCTGATAGGCTGTGCACCGTTAGCCCCCAAAGTGTAGCGATGAAAAGCTTCTGATAATTAAAAATGACAGCAATAATAATTGGCCAAAAAGCGATTTGGGACTGAGCTTGCACGGTGGAAAGTACTATACTATACCTGAGTCATGCTAAGAGAACATGGGGTTAGGGTTTGGTGTGGTTTTTCTCACTTTATGAGTGCTTAAGCTCTCTTGGGAACGATAACATACTATTTACACAGCATACTAATAGCTATTTTTACACGGTATACTAATTGCTCTTTTCAAACCCACAAAAATTGTTTAATTCCTATGTAACTGTTGTCTAACTACAGAGAGGAATCCATAACCAGATGCTATTGGGAAACATGGAGAAAGAACGATGACTTCACACAATCATTACGCACACCGGGAAAAGAAAATGACTGTCCAAGTGAGGAATTCAAACAAACCGTTCAGTTGAAACTGGCGGATGCTGATTTCTCTACTTGGAAGAAGAGCGACACGGGCAGTTTAAGACAGAAGATTATTGTAGGAATCAACCAAAATTGTCTCTGTGGGTTTAGCTACCATTATATCATAAGTGAGTATATGTAATCTTAAAAAGCATATGTGACCGTCCACAACGAATCAATTGTAAAGTCACCATTTTTCAAAATTGAAAATTTGATTTAGTTAAAATCTACTTTAAATAATCTTGAAAATGATATATGACATGTAGTTATTGTTTTGTAAATAAACACTTATAAAATAAAAAATCCTCTTTGAAATCCTTTGTTTTTTATTGAATTTTCTTGAGTTTATTAAGTCATATCTCTGAAAAGGCCGTGGCGACTTTACACTGGGTTTGTGGTGGATGGTCACATATGTGGTGTGTAAGCAAAATGAGTCGGAAGTCGCAAATATTGATTTTGAGATATAACCAAAGAAAGGAACAAATTTATTTTGTTTTCTATTATTTAAAAAACACTTCAATTGCTCATATCTTTTGAATTAATAGTTCATTATTAATGGGCCTTCTGCAAAATATGATGTGCTCGACTTCAGACTAATTTTGCTTGATCTCATCACATGTTGAATGTGTTTGTTTTTTACAAAGCCAGGCAGCACCATATGCTGGTTCCCTGCATCAATGGGCTCCACACAACTTATCCATAGATGCAGGTACGCGCCGATTTCCACTCAAAGCTGATTTGCTGGCATAAAAGTCGTAATTGACAAAAAATGGATCCACAAATAAATTCGATCAAGCCAGCGTCACGCTTAGAATGATAACAAATTTGCTGATTGGCACAAACTACACATGTATCTGCACTAACCACAGCGCCAGACTTCACACGCACATGCACGCATGTCATAGCGCGTTCCCCATCGCGCCGTAGCTATGGCAGCACGACAATGCATTCAGCGTTCGATGGGATGTCTCAGCTACAGTGCGTTGATCGTTATTTACCTTATGCCATAACAGAGCGACAATGCAATGTGTTGAACTTACGGTTACGGCCGGCAATTGAGTTGCCTGTACCTGCACCTATGGATAAGTTGGGCCGGGGATCCAGGGTGCAGGGAACCAGCATATCAGCACCAGAGCCAGAGTCTAATTCGTGAGCACCAGAGCAAGAGTCTAATTCGTGTTTGAATGATTGGACTCTCTCAGAGGTTGGAGATATTATATTTTTGAGATTGGGCTCATTCTGTTGTGTTATTGCTCTGATTTAGAGGTTAGAAATTTAACACAACCTCACCACTTCTGCTCCTATTGACACAAATCAATATATAAACATGCAGTAATGGAAATACCCACATGACTGTCAACCCGGGGTTGACGATCATGTGGGTCGCAGCTCTATAAATAATATTGTGTGTGCTGATCATAAAAAGTAGTATTGCTTTATTCCGTAATAATAAGAGGGATTAAAATCATGTCTTGGCCAGTTCACCCCTCGCTAGCAAGTGGTTGAATTATGTGCCTTACAATGCAGAGGTCCATGGATCTATTCCCACTAGGACCACTTTTTCAACTGATTTATTTCCTTTTGTAAACGTTAGGGTTAGAAATATTCAATGTCCACAAAGTGTGTAGTTCCTACCTAGTCAACCCCGGGTAGACAGTCAGGTGGGTATTTCCATCGCTGCATATATACATAGTATCCATTCCAAATATACAGGCATGAAAATGTTCCGCGTTTTTATTCTCACTGGGAAAAAAATCTGAGTTTTTTATCCCTTAACGCGAAAAAAACCACTGAAATAAAACCCTTTAAAAAATTGCGTAAAATATCGAGAGAAAAAAGTCAACGATAAACAAATTGAAGGATGTCGCCCTTTTGCACAACAATCGCGATTGTCGCAGGATACCTGCCGTTTGCACAACCATCATTGCCAATGTGCTTGCTTACGTAACGTGTTGGGCGCTTTCTTCAGTGAGGGATTCCTGATACTAGTACTTCGCAATGTGGCAAGAACGCACAGCGATTGCCATTTAAGAATTTTGCTGTGCTTGTGCGGCAAAATCGCTGGCAACACTTTGAGAAACGAGTGACTATTGCATGATCGCCCCGGGCCAGTGAAAAGCTTACACTTCAAGCCGTATTTCATCGCTACGCTTCGTATTTCCGCGTTTTTTTTATAACCTAGTTTTCATGCCTGAATATAAACAAGGTGCACTTGTTTTATTCTTCAATTATAGACACAACTAATGTGATCAAGCAAAATGAGTTGGAAGTTGCAAATATTGATTTTGAGATATAACCAAACAAAGGGTACAAATTCTTATGTTTTCTATTGTTTTGAATACCCTTTATTGGTTATATCTTTGGAATTAAGTATCCATTTAGTATGGGTTTTTCTGCCAAATTTAGCATTGCATAAAACCAATACAATCCCATAGAAAACTCAAATTGTGATCTTTTTAACTTCGGACTCATTTTGCTTGATCGATCACAATTGATCCCCTATATGCTTACATGCTTTGGACTTCAGGGAATCAATGGTTTTGATGGTTTTCTTTCCTTAAATGTAATAGTTTCAATTCCATCATACTTAATTGTAGACTTTTGCAAGAGCCCATTAGAACTGCTTCATAATTATTACAAATAAATAAACGAGTGTGTATTTTGCTCCTCTCATTCTAGATGAATTCATTCTGAAAGGCAGTGTTGTTTATCAAGCAGATTTCCTAGCCTTCAATACCAACCAATCGTCACAGATTTACGAAGGATATTCATCATTTGTGCAAGATGCCAAAACTTTAGAAATTGGTGGCAAGAACTATCAAGTTGAAAACTGTATAGAAGGATGCATCGCCATGCCAACCACAGTGGAGTCAGGTCTCAAAAATGAAACATATATAGGAAAACAAGGTAAGAATTTAGATGACTTCCATGAAAAGGATTGATTCTTATGTGCAAATCAGTGAGTGGTCATTTCACTGCAACCTTTTATCTCCATGTTTTAAATTATGAAATATTCAAGTTTTCAATGTCCTGTAAGATTAAGGTAGTCTTGCCAACCAATTACAAAATCAATACCATGTTCTAGGTCGTGTTTATAAATTGGACCAGTTCAAATCCAGGTTGGAAAAGTTTAGAAAAACAAGGTCATGAAACTATTTTGATTCCTGTTGCGTAATCATAGAGGATGACTATTTGGAGCCAGCAAATTTAATAACCCAGATTTTCTAATTCTAGGAAAACTCTGATTTAGAAATGTATATAATGGTCAGAATGATCTTGGACAAATTCCATGGACAGGTATAAATGCACTATTAGTGCAAATTACATTGGTATAGATGGGGTGACAGGTGACGTCACACCGGGCAAAACGTGGCTAGTTGCTATTGTTCTTTGCCCAGCAGTTTGCGCGCGCATCATGTTTTTGTTTAGGACCTGTGCTTTTAAAACTCGCGCCAAAGCATTATAAAGGGCAATACGGCATAGCGGACAGTGTTGTGGTCATATGCTGTTCCCTCAAGCGTGCATCGACAGTCCAGTCCCTTCGCCCGTTGCGTTTGTTGATAAACAAAATAATATTTGTTGAATTTCGCTGTTTGGGATTAATAAAGTTTAAATGAATGAATGAATGAATGAATTGGATGTAAACAACGGTCACCTCATCTATAATCTAGTCAGTCAATGGTGATCTTCCTTACTACAGCAATTTAATACAGGAGAGCGTATGCGCAAATGAATGTGACAGGCCGTGCACGTTCATGCCAAAATCATGCTTGCACGCTTTGAATATAATTACATGCGGAGAGATAAAAAAAAGCACAGCTCTCACCAATTTGGACAAACTAAATTATAGTGGGTATACAGAGTCAAAAAAACTACAATAATGGAAAGAAGCCATTTTGTTTTCTAAACCAAAATGAATTTTAAACCTTTTTAAACGTTGCAAGAATGACGTATTTAATCCTAACTTTTTAAGTCGATCGCATTTTTCGTTTGTCTTTGGTGACCCTCTTTGCTGCACAACCAAATGTACATGTTTGTCCACGAGCACAGTGATTTTCAATTGAAATGGGCACATATTGCATTTTCATCATTCCATGAAGTTGGGGCACATTATGTGACATCCAAGTGAAATTTTCAAAATGGATATTTTCCAACTCTTTCTTCTTTTTTAGGTTCTACATTTACCAAAGTCCAATGTAGAACCTTTTTTTTTAAATGTAACATTTGGTGTAAAATAACCGCACATGTTCAACGGTTGGATGACATTTCCAAAAATCCTGATGCTACATGGACACCATTTCCCATTTCCATATCATTTTCTAATAAATTAGCTTAAGATGTGGGCCAAGTTTCTATACCTCAATTAACTACTTGGAACCACAAATACATGAAAAGAAACCAGATTTGTCTAGGTTGAACATAACTTAACGAACAAGACATCGTAGATTAACTGTTTTATGTAAAAACTCATTGAAAAGTGACTCTTTATTTTGCAATTTGTATAATGAATTTAAATAAAGTACATATCAATATTTGTTTGATGTAAAGTACTCTATAAACCATGCACATTGATTACATTATAGTCATAAAGTAAGTATATGAAGTATTATTTACCTGTATAATGTTATAAAATGCACTACCGATGCTACATGGACACCGCGTCTTGTAACATTGTTAATAATAAGACTATTCATACTGTTACAATTATTTGAGTGTGAATGGTTTGTCTACTTGTTCATCATATCAAGTAGATACACAGAGTGAATTGCTTGAAATTTATCTAAACACTGTTCATGTAAAATTTACCTTTTCTGTGTACTTAAGTATTACGATGCTACATGGACACCGTGCCCTAAAATATTTGGAACAGCTTGAACAGGTGCATCTTTTTCAGATCAATAGAGAGGATGTACTATGATGTTAACTTTTTCTGTTATAAGCACACAATAAAATTAATAACATGGATTGTAAAACTACAAATTACACAAAAAGATAACCTGCCATGAAGCACAAAACATAATTACCTATGATACACATACACCATTTCTTACAATTACACAATAACAATACACCATTGATCAAAGAAACTTAAGATGTCCACTGAAACAAACTTCATGCAGTGTTGTTCTTAAAGTACCCTTTGTGATCTTAGTCTCTTTGCTCGTTTCTGATTGAATCATCCTCTATTATTGATAAAGATGATTGAAAAGTTTGATCACTTAAAAAGTCAGTTTGCAAAAAAATAATTTAATTGCCATGATGGATTTCTTTGGAAAGGTACTAGTTTTTGAAAATGATGGGTTCCTTGTCTTCATCTCAATAAATTCCAGGACGATAGAACTGTCTTCTGAATTAATGTCAAGAACCTGTAAAGCAAAACAAAATAAACCCTATGGCTTAGTATCTTCATGGAACATTGTGTATTGATATTGGAGTAGATTATTTATTCATGTTGCACTTTTTGTGTTGCAGGAAAATATTTATATTAAAATTATGCTGGAGTATTTTATTTATTATTCATTTAACATGAAAAAGAATAGCAAAGGATAGAGAACTTAAATGATTTACAATTATTTGTTTTATTTATAGTAAATAAAACTAAAATAAGGGAATGTTTATTGTGAATTCAGTGAAATGCTAATGGAAATGGTGTCCATGTAGCATTGTGTATTAATATATTTCATTAGATATACATCTCTCATAATATGCCTTTTTTCTGTAAAGTGTAGTAAAATGTAGGCAATGTTTTGAATGTTTTGGGTGATGGATAATTTCGAATGGGGTAATTGTTTTAGTCTAATTAGGCAAATTTTATGAAATGCTACATGGACATGGTGTCCATGTAGCATCGTATTGGTAAGCTATATTATTAGCATTAAAAGAGCAAAAACTAATTCATTATTAACTTCAAAGTTTATTAATGATGTGATTCTACAAAAAAAATACAATTTCAACGAACTATAACGATACCCAATGCAAAATATTGCCCATGCTATGCCCGATGCTACATGGACGCCAAATTATTATGGCGTCCGTGACTCAAAATTAATATCATAACATGAAAAGAAATTCTGATTCAGTGTTTCCCTTTCAATAAAAATGCATTAATAAATACAGACATACAAGCAACATTAAGAAATAATTACAATCACACTTACCATTCACAAAACTATCCAATGTTTACATTTTGATGCTACATAAAAGTCCCGATGCTACAACGGGACATCAGCGACTGAAACCTTGATAAAACTAGCTCACATGTGGCAAATTCCAAACAAACCTGATAGCTATTGACCTCTATCCTTACACAAGAAATATGGAATGTTTTATTTATCTCCAGGGGGGGATTCCCACAAATTGCATAGGATGTTTATCACGATGCTACATTTTATGGTTAGGACACCATGCACACGGCACGGTATACTTTTTCATGAATATATGGAATGGTCTTCATGAAATTTATTCTCATTTGCAATAGTTTTCAATTGATAAATGCTCTTAATTGTGGAAAATAATTTAAAAATGTATGATAGAGAACTACCCCCATTCAGCAATGAAAACTCCCGATGCTACACGTGTATATTTTGTGGACACCGTGCGTAGCATCGGAAAGGCAATTTTCATGTTGCTTGGGTGAAAAATCAGTCCAGCGTGACGAGGTGTTTTGGTCAGTAAACTATGAATACATGTATCTTTTATTAATCAAAGCGATTTCCAAGCAATTCTATGATAGTTTTGCTTACATAAAACTCATATTAATTGTTGTGTTTTCCATGTCACGTTTTTTAGCAAAAATGGTCTTGGACACCACCTCATTTTTAAATTTTCTTTTCCTCAAGGAAGGGTCAATTTTTTATTTTTTTTCATGGCTCAATACTATAACCTAGTACTGTTTTTGGACACTAAAAAAATTTGATATACACATAGAGTAAAACAGTTTATAAGCTGCCTAAAGTACCAAATTCTGCAATTTTAACAAATGCCCCAACTTCATGGAATGAGCCATTTGAATATCCCGCCAACACAAAATTGGAAAATGTCAGTTTTTTATTAAAATTTAGAACATTATAAGCTTTCGTAGCATGGGTATGGTAAATTGATTATGCTAACTCACATGTAAACAAGAAAGGATGCATCAAATTCCAATAACATTACAAATGTACTCATGTTTCCAAATTTGAATAAAAGACACATTTTGCAATCTGATGCATATTTTGGGTATCTCGTGGACAAACGTGTGAAATGGGTACACGGTTAAAAAGGTTCACCAAAGGCAAACGGAAAATGATATTGACCTCATTTGTTCACACAAATTTTAGTAACAAATAAGGTATTTTTATTATGTTTAAAAAAATTCAAACTTCAACTTAGTTTTAAAACAAGATGGCTTCTTTCCACTATTGCAGTTTTTTTGACTCACCCTGTAAAAAACATTCTAAAGTATGGTGTATTAATCAGTTATCTTATTGGGTCTAATCAACATCTTAGTTTGAAAAGATGCGCTTGTAAGAACGAAAATTTGTGCGCTTGTGCTCAGATTAATGATAACAGTGTAAGTTAATGTTCTGATGATTATTATTATTCATCTGCTGCTGCAGCAAACAACAGTGCATTGATGCGGTGGGTGCTGACATTTTGAAAATAAAACAACCATATGTAACTAACTAGCTCAAACAAAGTCAGTAATGTCAACAACATGCCAACAATGACATCATGAATCATGTCATATTGTTATAAAGTTCAATATTTTCTTGTCAGTCTGTATTTAGTCATAGCATAGTATTTATCATTACGGAAGTTATTATTTTGATGACAGCTTTTACTACTGCTGTGTTTGAAGACTTTCGTCCGACTCAACAGTTTATTAGACCTATGGCCAACTTCACGGCATGCACCAACTTTATCGTGTGGAACTTTTGATATAGTCATAGCATAATACCCTTTGAAATATTGTCTCCATTTGCAATACAAAACATGACTAGTCAGACAAATATGTTGACAAGAAGACTCTCCTGTTTTTCAACTCATGATTTAAGGTCATGTAAATAGGCTGTAATGTAAATACCTACACAATTGGGTCTGTATTTTTCTTCTAAAGCAGTTTGAGCATAAGTAACCATCTTATAGTTTACATTGATGTGCATATGCACTAACAGAAAGAGGGCGCTATTCAATATTGAAATGCTATACAAATATAAAGTATTAGGAACTTTTACCGTAATGTATCAATCTATTCGTCAAACCTGCGATTGTCATAGCAATCAGCAATGCATAGCTCTTGTCATACAGGGCCATTTAAAAACTAAATTATATACGACCTTCAATATGATATATTGGAATGACGGTGTGTCAAGCAAGGGGGGGGGGGGGGGGGGCAGGCTAACGGTGGTACAGAGATCTCGTTATTAAAGTTATCTCTACATGTTAGTCTGTTAATCAAGGGGTTCTTCATTGAACTACATTCATTGTTCCATATAGCTCATCCAATATACTTTATAGGTCACCGTCATAGGTATGCCGTCATAGGTATGCCGTATCATGATGTTAAACCAAGAGTTCTCACATTATATGCAGTGTCAAAGTGTCATAATCTCAGATTTCTTACTTTCCTATCTTTTGACTTTTAGTGGGTAGCTATGATAGATGCAAGACCTGAACTCTTCAAATTCAAAATGATTGAATGTCCAAACTCTGGTTCAGGTCTTGGAATACACATTGTTTCGCAAGTACTTCAGAATGACTGAATGTCCAAACTCTGGTTTAGGTCTTGGAATACACATTCTTTCACACAAGTACTTGGGAATGAATGAATGCCCAAACGCGGGTTCAGATCTTGGAATATTATTATATTATTTTGTACTGTAAAAGACTAATTTGCTTTTCACAATTGTCGAACCAAATCAAACTAGCATGACGAATAACAGTGGATGTTGTTTTCTTTCGTGTTTTTGAACAAAAGTGTAAGTGATTCGTCTTTTTCACGCCTAGTCATGGAATGTGGCTGAAAATCATACTTAACATTTTTTTCTATGAGCTAGTCTTGTTGAATAGATTCATCAGGATCGGTAGCAATAAATGATAAAATAACGTTCTTATGAACTGATCCAAAAGATATACTCACTGTGTATGTTTCGGCAACAATGTTGCCTTTCTCAACACTTATCTGATTGTGGTGAGCTAATTACTGTCACCGAGTTAGAGGGAGTTTTTCCAGCGGCAGTTTTGGAGTTGCCAGTTCGTTTCTTGACTCCAGACAGTAAAAGTTGGTCCAAAATGTGTGAAAGGTGATACTGCCCCTCGTCTCGGTTCATGGTGGTGCCCCTTTCTTTCTTTCTTATCTCCACTGCTTCTTTTATCCATCTCTTATACCTATCTTGTTCCGTGCCTATGACCTTAGCCTCTTTCCATCCAATCACATGATAGTGTCCACAACATGATCCGTAATGGCCGACTTATGTATCGTAGATTGCGAAGACTTCTGACTGGCCCGGGTGGCAATGTTCTTGCTGAATTTTTCTGCTTCAGTCTTGTGCTCCTCCAGACGAGTACCGAATTTTCTGCCCATTTCACCGACATAACACACAAGTTGCAGTATTTACACGGAATGTTGTAGAAATTATGCATGGTGTTGAGTTGATCACGTTTGTCTTTTGGGTGGATTTGTTGTAGTTCTTCATTACCTGCGATACTCTTTCCGAAATTCCTTTGACATAAGGTATGACAACAAAACCTTTATTTTTGTTCTCCTCCTGGGGTCCTTCTGTGGTTTGATCTACTTCATTGACATCTGTTTCTTGACTTTGTCAAAGGTCCACTTGGGATATCCACATATATGTAAAGCTTCTTGCACATTCTTTTCTTCTTATTTTTTGTCTGCTTCCTCCATGATAAATCACTCTTTCCGATCAAACAATGTTCTTATAACGCCCAATTTCTGGTGTAGCGGGTGATGTGATTGGTATTAATTTAAGTATTGATCTGTGTGGGTAGGCGGAAGATCTTACCCCTGAACATGAAGTATGTTGTGGTGAGAATGAATTGTAATAATTCTATGATGTCATCACTGGACAGGTTGTACCCTTCTTCTTTGTACTCTTGGAGTACATTCTCATTCTCTAGTAGTCTCTGCTTTACGCCGGTGGGTCAATCGGAGTGTTGGTGAATAAGCTTATCACATCATGTGCATTTAGGATGTCATCTTCCTCAATGATTATCTCAGCTAGTTCTTCCACTAAGTTTTGAGAGTTTTTTACATGATAGTCTGTTTTCCCAACTAATCCAGTGAGTATGTCTGCAAGCCATCTTGACGTGCTGTAACCTATGGTGTTAGTGTATTCGACTATGGGACACAAAGAAGTGTTCTTCTAGTTAGTCATGAGCTAGTCATTTGATGTGGCAATCTATCTAGTGTACTGATTGTAATAATACCTGATTTTATTTCTGATCTGATACGTCCTTATGTTCCTGCCAGAGCCTTAAGATCTGCTTCAGAAACGCGCCTCGTAGTTCCCAGGTCATCTACAAAGACTTATGGAGATCGATTTTTGTGGAACAGTCTCCCTATCAACGGCCGTCAAGCTCCATCTCTAAATATCTTCAAGTCGCGACTAAAAACACACCTATTCAAGCAATATTATTATGTCTGATCTATGATTTTCTCATCTCGATAACCAGTTTGTTAATGTCATAGCAATTTCTTTTTGTGATTTTCGTGTTACTGGCTGAGGGTGTAAAGTGCTGGCAACCTCTCCCCTCAGTCCAGTCTTGTGCCGGTCACATCAACATCAACTCAATATGTTTGCAGTGCAATTGTCATGTGCAGGTCACTTAACCATATTACTGGTATGTTAGACATTTTTAACTATAATATTTTTGTTTTATCTGCTTTCGTCATATATTTATATTGTAGTATATCATTGTGTCTATTTTTGTATTTTTTATGCATTTTTTATATATTTGTTGGTCTTTTTAATGATTCGTTTTTTAATGTGTATGTAATAATGGTGACTATTTTTGGCCATTTTATTCATGTAAAGCGCATTGAAGCTTTGTGTACTGCGCTCTATAAATCCTGTATTATTATTATTATTATTATTATTATTATAATGCGTGAAACACAATGGACAAAGTTGTTGTTTTCAGTGTTTTTTGGATATGCATATTGCTTTCATTTGTTCTCTACAGTGGCTAAAAGTTGGGCACTTAATATTGAGTGGTACTTTTTGGAAGTCTTTGGGGGAAAAGGGCATGGGATGCTAAATACAGAGAATACGGTACACACAAATTGAATGGCATCATTACAGTTTTGGAATCATTTTGATTGTTTAACACACCACCCCCGGAGTGACGAAGTGCACGGCTCAATACGCGTTCACTCACAGCCGGTTTCAGAAAATTAATAACAGTTGCTGTCAGAGAAGTTAAGGGGAGACGACACAGAAAGAAAATTGGTATAAGATAGCATTTGGCAGCATGCCGCATCTCGCATTTATTTCATTTATCCATTGAGTCACACAGATATTGAATTACATCTGTGGTTGCAGCCAAATGCGATGTAAACTGGCCCGGTAACGAGGAAACCCAGCTATCCGAAAAACACGGGGAAAAAAAGGAAACCGACAGGACCAAGCAACTACCTGGGCGCTACCAATTTAACACAGGGGTGCTCAACTCCCGGCCAGCAAATATGTTTTCCTCGCAAATACTTCTGAAATCTTGATTATTTCTTGCATTTCGCATTCCTAAATTAAAAGCGTGGTTTTTTTCGTATTTGGCATGACCAGTTGAAATATTAAAAAACAGCTAAATGGGAAGACATAAAATAATCATCCAAAGTACAAAAATAAAATTAATAGGAATTATACATGTTTTATGCCTGAGGCATTCCAGACTAATTTTATTACAGAATATCCAAAAAAAGTTTTAACTTCAAACAAAAAAATTGGTCAAGGTTCTACAAGTAAATTTTTCTTTACTTAATTAAAATATATTGATCATCCCACCATTTACTACCAAATATCAATAATTCACTAGTTGAACCTCTCTTGATTTTTAGAAATTGCCTTAAATAAGCATATATTTTACTAAAAATACAGGAAAATAGTGCAAACTTTTGTTCCACAATAACATGTACGCTGCGTTGCGTCCGACTACGCCATCAATCTCGCGCATCAAAATGCACTTTTACGTGGCCATATTTCTCAATTTAACCAAAAAGAGCATTTCAACCATTCTATAGAGTTGTACAATGTCTAGACAAGCTGCAGGCCAAGCAAGCAACCCTACACTGAAATTGAAATCTAACATATGATATAAATGACCTTCAACTCAATACACCCAGCAGACAAAGGCTAGTCACTGGGCCCTGGATCATCATAGCTACAGAACAATAATAACAACAACAAAATATAACAAGATTGATGTCCGTATTATTATAAATATGCATGGGGCTTTAATGTCAAGGTTGAATCATCCAGATGGAACTGATCTAAACCAGATGAGACTGCATTGAAAACCAGTATTAACTCCGCTTGTACGATGATTTTAATGAATTTTATATTGATATTGAGAAACATCTTGAGCGACTCTTTGAGATATTTTATAGTCCCTTCGGTTCCTCTCACTTGTTGCAGTGTAATTAAAATACATGTCCTAACCTGAATATTGAAATATGAAATAATGCACACCTGTAACTAGCAATTGCACACTGTGCCGCCTTGATCATAGTTAACGTTAATAACAACATAATTGGGGTGAATTTGTTCCTGTGTGTGATCATACAAGTCTATAGACTTCATAGTGAATCAAAATGCAGTCCTTTAAGTTGGGGCTATGAACAGTAACTACAGAATTATAGCATTTGGATGTAAATATAAAGGTTATCCATGTAGCCATGCGCAACAGACTACCAAGGAGAATCACATCTGGACTATTCTACATTTAATTGAATCTGTTTATGACATCCAATTCATCGCATGAACCATGTTACCAATTTGGCATGTGTGTCTTTTTTTCTGAAAATCTTAAACACGGATGCGGACAAGATGGCAACTAATCCCGAAGACGGATAATCTCTATTAGAAATAAAGGGTATTAAATAAGTGTGTGTTATTCTTTCATTCCATCTCAGATGAACGATAAGGAGGAGGATAATAATGTTGGGCATCTTGCAGTGACTATTATGGCATGGTTATAGGGAAATTAGTGAAGTGCATCGGGCAAAATTGTGATGGAAAGTCAGTAAATAATAGGACGTAACAAATCGAAAACAAAAGTTGATAATATTATTCTTTAAACAAGATTGCATTTTTGATACACCCTGTATGACATTGTAGATACCTGAAACAATTCACACTGATACGTGACTGACCTAGATGAGTCAGTTGCCTATTAATATGCTTGCACGTTCTCTTTCCACATGTGAAAGCATTTACATTTGCTCAATACGTCCAAGCACGTCATTATAGCCAATGTTAATGACTGTAATAATAATAACAATAACAGTGCTTATATAGCGCTGTTCCAAAAATGATCACAGCGCTTAACAAAAATATAACATATAAACATCACAGCGTACCCTACAGGCATCATACAAAAGTGTAATGGAAAGAATGAGAAAGTATTTACAGAAAATGAATTACTAAAACAAATGAGTCTTGAGATTGTGCTTGAAGGTTATGACACTGTTGCTGGATCTTATGGTGGATGGATGGATGGAGTGCAGTATCAGTGTTATTAGTGTTGCCAAAAGACTCGAGCTGGGGTATTTCAAGCGACAGCGTACCTACTTTTCATATGCTAATTTTACCAATAAAGTAACCATTCAGTTTACTGATAATTGGCACGAGTTAACGGTAGTTGCTTTAAGCGTGAGCTATCATGTCAGCTACCTTCATAACAGTATAGGGGACTGTACATTGACAATGTGATGTCAAACGGGTATAATTTCATACCGTCTGGCGTAGAATTAAGTTTGTTATAGTAATAAATCGACGTTATAACCCCGGTTATCGGACGTTATATCACAACAGTGTAACTAGCAAAAACAGTGTTGCTGGTTGGCCGCTCGGGTTGGCTCGCCCAATTAGCAGCAGGCGCGAGCGAGGCCTTGGCGGAGCGAGCGCCCTTCATACCAAGTTGCCAGTTTTGAAGTAATTGGTAATAGACTGAGTACAGACTTGTAGAAATCTGGCTTTTGTGGCTATAAAAAATAAACTTAAATCGGTCTGAATTTTAGGTATTTTAAAGACCAATACAATACGTATAAACGTAGACGTAGAAAGAATTTGTTTTATTCATTTATTTCTTCTTCTTTTTTTTTCTTCTTCTTCTTTTTTTTTTTGGGGGGGGGGGGGGGGGAGAAAGTGGGTTTGGCTAATACCGGACTGGTTGAGTGGGGTGACGGTTCGTGGCTGGGGGTGGGGCCCCATGGTAGAAATGGTCTTCGTATTTTAAATGCATTGCCCAGTGAAACTGAACCTTTTGCTAACTGCATCATCACTGAGCAAAAAGTCACAAACACGGGACAAAACACCTGGACAAAACATTGCGTGTACACCCGTCAAAGAATAAATTGGGTACCCCCCCCCCCCCCCCCCCCCTCCTCTCCCGACAACAAGAGTATACATTGTCTATATGACGGCACACGACGTTTACATACATGTGTGACGCCACTAACAATATGAAAAGTTGTTTAGTTTGTCTATTCACTGTCAATTTTATTTGACCATTTGTGGTTTCTTTTAGACTAACGACTTAACTGGATCTCATTCAGGTTCAAAGTATTATCTTATTGTACAGACTGGTGTTTTTTTTATTCGTTGACTTTTGGATTCTTTCAACAAAAGGTTCAATGCATAAACTCATACCCCAAACAAACAGTTCATAATATTGTTGACAAAAATCGGGAAGAACACATTATGGTTTACCCACATTATATATTATTATAGGCCCATAACGTTGGATTTCATGGACAAAGATTCCCGTTTCTGTTTCATGTCAGTCATCAATGTAAAGTTACAGATGTTGCCGGTTGACTCTTGACTCTTTTCACGCCCATCGAGTGTAAACTGTGTAATAATTCGTTTACGTCACTTGTAACAGCGTGCGCGTGCAAACAAACAAGGTAAAAGAAGAACAAAATAGCACACGTCACGTCACGTCACGGGGGGACGGGGTGGGGGAGGGGGGGGGGGGGCGGGGAGGACAGTCAAGTCAAATATATAATCAAGTATGCGTCATCTTTGCACCCTCTTAATGATAATTTTACGTTTCTCTCCGAAATTGTGCACGCATAAAAAACCGAGAATACCAAATACTTCACCCCCTTTCAAATGTTATATCAAAAGAATTTGTAAAAACATGGACACCCTTAGTCTTTATTGGAAGTTTTAAGCACATAAAAAATACCTCTGAAACGTGGGACAACCCTATAACCTTGATATATTCGCGTATCGCGTGTTAGCCAAACATTATAATGTATAACCACACTATTACTCGTGGGGAAGAAGGGGTGAACCCCCTGCCAGAAAGCCTGCCACCCCATATACGCTACTGCAGTATTATATTTGACCCCCACCCCCGATAATCAGAATTCCAAACAAACCACAGATGATAAGACAGACCGTGCATATTAATAAAACCTCAGACTGCATGTACATAATGTCCACGACTTAATATAGATCATTAGGCGCCAACACGATTCATCTAGCAACATTGCAAAAAACACTAGACCTGGGGGATTTCAGGCGACAGCGTACCTAGTATTCAAACAAACAGACCTTGCATATATTATATTAATAAAACCACAGACTGTCTATGTCCACGACTTATAGATCATTGGGTTGGGCGCCAACACGATTTGTCTGGCAACATTGCAAAAAACACTGGACCTGGGGCATTTCAGGCGACAGCGTACTTAGTATTCACGATTTACACCAACTTAGGCGTGCTAAACGTGATCGATAGTTATTGATCCAAAAGTAGGTACGCTGTCGCTTGAAATCCCCTAGGTCGACCCCAATCGCATTAGTGTTGGGCTAGCCACAGCAAAGGAGCCAGCTCCAATATGTTTATGTTTAGCATGTTTAGAAGGTGGTATAGATAATCTGAACATTTCAGCACAGAGAAACTGCCGTAGGGGTTAATTCTGAGGAGGTATTCATGAAATGATGGTATACCTATTGTGTTTATGTTTTGACTGCATAACATGCAAAAGGATTTTTTTTTAAAAAGATCTCGTCCCTTTTCACACTCTGGGGATTGGACCATTCAAATTAGTTCCAATGTTATGGCAATAAACCAATTGATCAAGCACTGGTATAATTGATATGGTGCTTAGTGTCTAAATCTAGCAGTCAACTAGTTGTTGTTATTTAATCATTAAAGGTGTATGTTCCGATAAAAAAAAATTGGCTATGATTTTTTTCTTTTCACATCAAGATATTTTGATATCAGAAGAATCCCCATATTTTTCTCATTATGCCTGTAACATCTTAGGAGCCAGAACTGTTTCATATATAAATTATAGACTAAAATGTGGTGAATTACTGCCAAAGGTGGTTAACCACCAGCCAGTTTGTGTACTACTCAATGGGCAAATTTATTGTGACCTTGTGTTTCTAAAATAAGAACCATTGGAGTTAATGCAACTCAAACTTTAGAATGCAACAATTTTAAGGATGACCTTTCATGTAAAATAGAAAACATCAAGTTGAAAATCAGGCCAACAATCAGAACATCTATGATAATCAGATATGATAATATTGGTGTTCTTGATTCTAAAGTTGTTGTTTAGTGGTGGAAGAGGAGGAAGAAATAGTGATCAACAAAACCTAACGTAGTCTGCTTACTTTGTTGTTTAGAAAACCATTATTCTATGTATGCAGCATGCCTCAGATATTTCAGCAAGGGCCATGGGAACTCTTTCTAAGTTGTGTATCAATAGTTTGACCAAGGTATCCATTACAACTATTTTGGTATAATAAAACTAGATATACCTTGAAAATAGAGCGGTCAAGTCTATTGTTTATCCAAGCCTTTTGTTAGTGTTAGTCTATATTTTTGCCCCTTTTTGTTACAGGCTTAGGTTTTATGACACACTCTGTAATGTATCAGTACCTGATCTGTGCATGTGCATATGTATTCAACCACAAGTAAATATGGATGCCAACTTGTAAGATATATGATTTGTCCTTTTCTACTTTATACGCTATAAACCCACATTAGCAACGGCCAACACTTTTAGACTCAATTTTATAACATCCTAATTGCTTGCACCTTATGCCTGTCGACGTCCCTTCTGTGCTACATCCAGTCAATAGTTAGGTCACCCAAGCCCTATATGAAAGCTATGAAGATTGTTAAACGGGGCGGGGTCAGTCAGTCACAACATGCACAAACACAATAGCCAAACGACCTTGCTTTTGTCAACACTCCCTACACAGAGAACTGCAGTGCAAATCTCTACGATTTTCGCTATGTAATCTCTATGGCGGATTTCATTCCGTTGTATGAAGCTATGATGTTTGCGTGGTCTTCGCTATCTCCAAGCAGATAGAGCAATACGTACATGGACTTTTTTTTGTAGACGAGGGTTCATTTCATGATTTGGTGAGGTTTAGAATGAGTTAGGATTCCTGTAATTTCGAAGACCACAGATTTTCAGAATTTTCCAACATTTTACGACATAAATTTGGTCACAAAACGTGTTTAATACTATATATTTTACCGTTCTGCAGATGCTAATGACCCTCCTCTAAAATTCTACATGATTTTTAACACGTTTCTCAGTTTTTGAGATGCCCAAATAGACCATTTTCCGAAGCTATTTCTAGCAAATATTGTAGTCACTGAGACTCCATTGTTTTCTTGCGTATAACAAAATCTGACACGCAGCGTGACCTCCCTGCTGGCTGCATCCTGGTATAGTTTGAAGGAAACAGACTGCAGATTACTGTCTTTAACACTTTCCACGCGGCTATTAGTTTTACCATATACAAAACAGATTTTTCAGAAACCTTTCACAATTTTCAAAGTCTATCTCAATGATTCCTGACCCAATACTAGGCATATTTGTACTTATTTCAATGCATTTCACATGGTGATTCCAAATATGATAATGAAATTTAATAATTGCGACATTTTTGGAATGTCGTCTGCAGCCGCCTGCCGCCTGAAAAGGGTTAAGACTCAAGTCACTCTGTTTATGGTCTAATAAATAATAACAATATGACATACTTTAGATGATGAGCAATATCCGTATAAAAACAAGGTATATTTGTGATATATTATATGAACAGAGTTTGATAGATCAACTGCCTGCCAAGTATGACTTATAAGTCACTGACATCTTATGAACATGTACACTATAGTCTATATATCTATCTAGTATATATTTTAAGAAGTTACATACAGACCTTGATAGAGCAATTACCAAGTATGACTCCTTAGTGCACTGACATCTTATGAACACATACACTATTATAGTCTATCATGATATATTATAAGAAGTTATATATACAGACTGTGATAGTGCAACTACCAAGTATGACTCTTTAGCCCGGGGGGAGGGGGCACTGACATTGGAAAAGGGTATAGGTATGTGCCGCGCTGAAGACCCCCTTTTTCACCCTCTGCTGCTAGCTCTTATGACCCCCCTTTTTAGCCTGCATCAGTTCCGAAGACCCCCAATTTTATTGAAAATTCAAAAATTTGCGTTCCTGCTAATCAAAATTGAACTATAGGCCAGTTTTCGAGACCAACTTTAAAAAAAAAATCAGTTCCTAAGACCCTATTTTCGTCATAAAATCCACTCAGTTAGTTCTGTAGCCCCCCTTTTTGAGACCATGTGCGGCACACCCCTACCCAAAAAAAAGTTGAGTGCCCCCCCCCCCCCCCCCCGGCTCTTTAGTCACTGACATCTTATGAACACGTACACAATAATAGTCTATCATGATATGTTATAAGAAGTTACATACAGACCTTGATAGAGCAACTACCAAGTATGACTCTTTAGTCACTGACATCTTATGAACACGTACACTATAGTTTATTTATCTATCATGAGACAGTGACGTAGCTGCGTCATTGACTAATTGCAGCACATCGACAGGTTGAAAGGCGGAAGATACATACGCTTGCGTTAATGATACGCCTGCAAAGTTACACCAACCACACAGGGCGGTGACAAGCTTCAGACAATATAAAAATACATCAAAACACCTAATACAGGATTAAATACACAAATGCAGCACTAAAAGAAACATCACAACAGACCCACACCCCATTTTTATATGTTTTAAATACAACAAAAAAAGTATACATCGTGCAGTTACAGTCCATGTAAATTGCCTCGCAACCTTTTGCAGTTAAAACTAGATTAAATAGTGTTAAACCAGTTTTAAAACTTGTGCCAGAAAAAAACGGCACGGCTTCGAGTATCGTAAATTTATTTTGAGATAGCATCTTAACACTGCCCTTGTGGAAAATAGGAATGATATGTAGAGAAAATAATTGTAGATTCAGAAAAAGTATATTCTCTGCTTGATGATCATCTGAATTTCATACTTATATGTATTATTTTAGAGATAAATTTATCGATATTAAAGCCTTGTTGCAAGAAAAAACTCGTGATAAATGTTGTGTGTAGAAATTTTCAGGAGAGATACATTGTTATTTAAATAACACCTTTTGTACTTGATGGTTACAGTCAATAAGTTAACAATAGAATACCAATTATCACCTATCGAACGCCCCGAAGTCCACGCACACAAGTCAGCGCAGTCGGGCGTAAATTTTGGAAAATGGAAGTTTTTATTTTCGATAGCGATATATTTGGGCTCTTTCGTAGCATTTACATATTAAATCGACCGCTAAATGTCCTTCGTCTTATCGGACTCCCTTTTGACATGCGAATAAATGAGGGTCTTGGCAAGACTTTAAAAAGAGTTCCAGGTCTTTCGGACAAGCCGTTTGTAAACTACGCCCTAATGAATATAGCGGTCTTCATATTGATCTTAAGAGTAAATTTTGCCATTGGCTATACATGGACACAAATTGGCCCGTTATTCCTTACATCTGTGTACAAAAATAGAGAACCGCTATTGTTCCGGCCAACTTTTCTTTTATAAAATTGGATATAAGAAAGAAAAGTAAATACTCTATGAGATGGCGAGGGTTTTGGGGAATTTGAGTAAATAGTTTGGCTAAAACGAAAATAACTTGCAATCCTCGTATACCTGAGTGCAGAGCGTTTAGGAGAGGTCACGCACCAATTATGAGCTCCCCGTGTGTGCAGCATAGTAAAACGGACAATAACTGCACGATGATAAACTTGTCTAAGAATGAAAGTCAAAAAGGGAATTAAGCATAACAACCCGTGAGTAAAGACACATAGAAAATACCTGTGTGTTTCTATGCTATTCAGTGTGATTGGAGCTCAATGCTACAGACAACTAAACTGCTAAAGGACTTAGCTGTGAAAAGCCTCGTAACTATTACAACCTATAAAAAGAATATAGAAATAATAGGCATATATGTATTTTCCCTCTACAGGGAGGACGACACATGATTTACACTTGTATAGGCCCGAGCTACTCCGGGTAATACTTGTGGCAGGAGACTGGGAAACGAGATCGCTTAGGTTTGAATTTCAGATGCTTTACCATGCGAGGTCTTGTGGCCCAATGGACAAGGCAGTTGACAAGCAATCAACAGATCCTGGGTTCGATTCCCGGGCGAGATCGTTTTCCCATTATTGTCTCTTTTCTACCCCGATGGTGAACCTGTTTAAAATATTTATAATTTCTATAAAAAGAAGACGACTCTAGCTACCCGCTATAACTTCTACCAGCGTATTCAAGATGAAGGTGAGACAATCACTGACTATACATGCACAAATCTAAAGTACTGGAATTATTCATGTGAAAATTGTGGACTAACAGGACACTTGAAACTGTAAAGATGGTACAGGTAGTGGTTAGAGAAGCAGTGAGAGTAAACAAACGTGTAGTAACGCTAGTGGTAGTAGTAGTAATTTTAAGAAACAGACGTAATGTAACTACTAAGAAAAAGCTAGGGACACATGTAGTGACAGTAATTCCAGTGACGATGACTATTCCAGTGGTACAAGTAGTAATGATAACAAAGTACATATCATAAATACACTAGGATCAAACATGATGCTCCTATAATGACTAGTATAAAATAATGGTATACATTTGGAAATGGGAAGTCGATACGGAGTGTGGGAAAAGTCTGATATCTCACCAAGAATTTCGGGGGAAATTTGGACGTAAAGCAGGGTTCTAGCCAGGACCATTTTAGTGCCGGGTAAATTTACTGACGGCGAACGGAGAAAGTGTAGCAAACGAAGTGCAGTGGATCATGGCATGGGATCCAGAGGCCTTCTTAATGTCTTTTTAGGGTTTTTTAATGCACTTTGAGGGTTCCTGCCACATAATTTCTTGTTTTATGAGGCAGTTTAATGATTTTATCCACAAATTGTTAAAAAATAACCCCCCCCCCAAAAAAACACACACAAAAAAACCACTTTTTTTTAAAACTTTTTTTTTTAGAGTGCTGGGCGGATATTGTCAGTCCGGGCGGCCCCGCCCAGTGCCGCCCACCGTAGCTAGAACCCTGATGTAAAGAAATCCACCAATGTTGAGAATTGTTAATGTCTTCAGCAGTTAATCAAGGTGTCCCAACATTAATTGATATGGTTTAGGGAAGGTAAAATTGTTGTTTAAGATGTCCTCTTCAGTCCTTTACAAAATAAACGTCATTTAAAGATCATAAAAAACCCAATTCTGCACATAATGTCCAAAACATATGTATGCGTGACAACTTCCAGGGACTTTTCCCAAGAGTGTAGGCTCTTAGATCATGTATGGTTGACTTAATGAAAACTAACAAGACACTGTTCCTTATTGTCGTTCAGTTAGCATTTGACCGCTCGCAATAGTGCCATTCAGTGGTCAACCAGGATCAAGGATCTTTTTTTAACAAACCATATCCAAGACTGATCATGTCATAATTGATTCAGGCTTGAAATAATGAAATATTTCCTGAACAAGTTTCTTAACCCTAACTCTACTCCCCCCCCCCCCCCCCCCCCCCCCACTTTTTTCAGACAATTTTTCCGCGCGGCGAAAAGTGACCCAAAATATCCCAGCGGATTTGAACTACGGATCTCCGGGGCACATGGGGCGAGTGATTTGCCATTACATTACCAGTGTCAAGGCTACTTGGCGCAGTATGAATTGTGATAGCAACTTGATTTAGGGCTGCAAAAACTTGTATCACAATTTTGCACCAGCCTTTGAAAGTTGTATCACAGTTGATGATTTTTAAGATGCAACTTGTGATGCGATATGGGAAATTTGCAGGTCTGGTCACACAACCCTTGCCAACATATAAAATGCTACTTTTTGGTTAGGCTAGATCAGATAATATTCATGACTTCATGAATGTGTCATTTTCATCTTTAAACATTTCATATTTGGAATGGCTGTTTGTACGAGCTTCAAGATAATTAAACCTTTCATATGCAGTTTGTTTTGTCGAATTTGCTTGAGTTTATCCAAAGATATGCTTGTTTGACCATGAGCAAACAAATTCAAAGTTGTGCCATTTTTTAGAAAGAAATAATGCATGTGTAACATTGCTGTTATGTTTAACAATTTGAAGCATTTCTTTATCAAAATAGTTAGGACAAATTTGACTTTTAGTGATCAACTTTAATCTAGCATATTTTTAGATATGATGAAGCAAATGAGACAAAACAAACCACATTTGAAAGGTAATTTGGTCATCTTGAAGCTCATATAAACATCAATTAATAAATAACTGATTATTAACTGAGCAAAATGACTCTTTCCACAAGCATCTTTCTTCTTAATAATGTGATGGATCAAGCATATCGTTGGATCGGTAAGAGCAATTACAATCAAATCAACGGCATTAGAAAGCCAACTAAATTATCTTAAAGATTATACAGGGTGAATCAAAAAGAATTGTGCATGGATTGAACGGCCATTTGACCTTGATGTGTGCTGCAGGGGGACACTGTCTGACGTAAAATGCTGATCCTGCGTATGCGTAAGATCAGCATTTTTGAATTGATGTTTTGTTGAACAAAGCGGGCTGATTTTTCTTAAACCTTATAGGTGTTAGTTCATACATATAATATATTTGTAAAAATATACCAATCCCAGTTTTTATCATAATTGAGAACACATCTCTTAGTGTCCCTTTAATGAGCCAAAGGTGGTTCAAACACTGTATAAATAAATAATTTAGATGATAATACTTCACATACTAACATATTGCACAAATTAAATGTTCTGAAGACACTTTGTTTCTTGATAATTGCACTTACAAATATTTGCCAGGTTCACAAATTATACGGTCTGAGTTAAGTTCTTCTGCTAAAGTTTTCTTGTAAGACATAAAATAATATTTTAGCTTCCATGCAATTTAAAATAGAAATCAGTTATTTCTGTTTGTTGGTATTAAGTATTTAACGAAGCCTCCTTTGACATGGCCACCGTTTTGCTGAAGACATGTGTGTGCCCTGTCCAACAACTCATGTACGTAACCATTCCCGGCGTAGGGATGTCACTTCGACTTTGACACTTTTTTTCACTTCTGGAAGGTTGACTGGTGATGTTGGTATTCAGATTTGCCTTGGTATCAGAAGATTAATTGCTTATATCAGAGTTAAAGAAATAATTTGTCAGGAAAATTTTTGACAAATGGTATGATGATAATGACCATTTTAGCAAAACCAACTTTACTGTGTGTAAATCCCATGGCAAAAAATACGGTCAGCTTACAAAACTTGTCACAGTTTGCTTATTATTCAGTCGATTACTTTCATTTTTGGGGAAGATAAACTAGATTAACTACGATTTATACGAACAACACTTTCATGGTTTAATGAACACATCCAGGTCAATATTTTGTATTCACCCTGTATAAAGATGACCAAATACTGAGTAATATAATAATTATGAGAGCAATGACGTGGAACATATGCACCCTTTTATGGGACACCCTGTATATTACCAGGATATTAACCCTGTGTTTATCTTTACATATTACTGACATGTGCAGATCATTCTTGAATAGATTGCTAGCACATGATTGATAATATCTATTGAAATGTCATAAAGAAATTATGCTAAACGTTTCGCCCACACCTGTACGACTAAGTTCACTCAGTTAAAGTATTAGCGCTCAGCGACATTTAAGCCATACACCACTATACGATATGGTATTAAAGAGTCTGCATCTACTCCAATACAGTAATCAGTTTCACTTTCCCATCAAATGTTGTCACCATTTCTTGGTTTTAGTAGACGCATAGGCTAAATATTCCCCGGGCCACATAGCATATTATCACTTAACAAGAAATGTCTTTAAAATAGACAACGCCTCAGCTTAAACAAACAAAGATGTCTGTTTCAATGGGGTTGGGTGTATGGTTTTCACAAATTATTCAAAGGAAATGATAAAGGTGTTTAAATGTAAAAATAAATTTGTCTTGGCATGTGCGAAGCTTTCTTTTATCCCCCCCCCCCCCCCACCCAATTAAATGTGTGTATAAGTAAAGTAATGTAATGTAACGTAAAGTAACCTAACATAAAGTAACCTAACGTAAAGTAACCTAACGTAAAGTAACCTTACGTAAAGTAATCTAAAGTAACGTAACTTAAAGTAACGTAACATAAAGTAACGTAAAGTAACGTAACGTAAATAGAGTCGGGCAGGTTAGTCACAAAAATTACATGCCCAACAGAAATTCCACGAGCCAGTGAGTATAACACGCGAGTTAAAAAAATGTTACCTGCCAGTTGGGAGTGTACTTTTGTATCTTCACCCGCTCAACGCAAAAGTTACCCGCTATGATGGGCGGGTGCTATTTCCAGGCCTGCTTGTATTTCAATTTTGAATGGTTTATCAGTAGAAGGCTTGTGTAGATTTATCTATTGACATCCCAAGGTGATCAGTGGCCATTACAAAGGGGTATCAGGTGCGTCCAAAAATCATGTTAAATATTAGGGTAGTTTTACAAGCCAGGGCATGTTACGTATGTAACATAAATAGGGTATCAAAACAAGCAAAATTAGGAAAAAGGGTATACTTTTCACGCAATGGTTTTACGTATTTAGGGTCCTTATTTGCTCCGTGATGATTATAAATAAATAAATAGCCACGATATACGGGAGGGATATATATCTCAATTTGCATCCGTCGCAAATATACAGGATGGTCTGATCTAGATCAACTCAGCATATGTTTCATAATAGAGATGGAAAAGAGGGTTTGAAATATATCATAATGTTCTTGGTATGAGGTTTAAACTATACAAATTAATTGCTAAGGGTATCAACATATTTTGACTACTTTTAAGTTCTTGGACATGCCTGATACCCCCTTGCAGTGACCACTGAGCACCCCAGGATTGACATTCCAAATGATCAAACACAATGGCAGAGTAGCAGTAATCTAAACAGACATGTGTGCAAGTATGGTGGACAGATGTCTCAACTTTTGATCTTTGAAATCCATTTGACTCATGTTATCTTTACCTTCCTAAACACTACAAATCACTACACACCTGGGTTACTTGACGGGACAATAGGTACATCCATCGGTGACTAAAATTATCTGTTCTTATTTTCCTGGACTTGACCGTTTAGAGCAATAAGACTTATGAATTCACACCACCAAATGGTTCGCCTATATGTTTACATGCTAAATGAGTGTTACAAAATGCCCATTTTCTCGCTTATAAAGCGACTGGATTTTTCAATTTGACATTTTCCTTAAATTTCATGATATCTTTGATCATTAAATCAAAACAATTATATATGATATCCCCGAAAGTTCTGAGAAATTGGCCCCCAAAGTTGGACAATTGGTGTAGCGCCCTCATTTATCAGAAAAAGTTGAGAAATGTTACCAGAACATTTACAATTAAAATACACCCAAAAAACCAACAAAATTCATTGAAAATATTTCTTTTTGCACTGTAGTATTAGGTAATAGTTCAAAAATCAGGATTAAACTACAACTTTAATCATTTGGGAGCAATAAGTACCATTTCTGATTAATTCTATAATCAAGCTGATAAAAAAAGTTTAAAGGACTGAAATTATTTACTGGCGTGGAATCTTATAGGTCAATAAATGCGTATGTGTTGTTAGACAAATCGATTCATGCGCACTGATGTTGATGTGTGAATAATAATAATGGCATGACCCACAGGGGAGTGCTATTGTGAGCATATTAACATTTGCGCAAGTGCATTGATTATTCTAATTTTCGAGAAACAAAACATACGCATGCATTGACCTAATTCATACACGACGCTATACAAATCAAAATTCACAATTTGAGCATAATTTTAATCTATGTAATAACGAATAAAAACATGTTAACAAGTTTGCTAACACCCGCAGTGAGAATTGGTGAACCCGTGATACCTGATCAACAAATCAAAACAAAGCGCATTGTGCGCGCATGCGGAGTGCATTAGACAATTTCAATGCACTCCATATATTTTAGTTTCTTGCTTTCTGTTCGGTTCGACACTACTAAGAATGTATGAATTTTTTATATTTTATGGCAACGCTGACTCAATTTGAATAATAATGGCACGACCCGCAGGGGAGTGCTATTGTGAGCATATCAACATTTGCACAAGTGCATTGATTATTCTAATTTTCGAGAAACAAAACATGCGCATGTATTGACCTAATTCATACACGACACTATACAAATCAAAATTCACAATTTGAGCATAATTTTAATCTATGTAATAACGAATAAAAACATGTTAACAAGTTTGCTAACACCCGCAGTGAGAATTGGTGAACCCGTGATACCTGATCAACAAATCAAAACAAAGCGCATTGTGCGCGCATGCGGAGTGCATTAGACAATTTCAATGCACTCCATATATTTTAGTTTCTTGCTTTCTGATCGGTTCGACACTACTAAGAATGTATGAATTTTTTATATTTTATGGCAACGCTGACTCCACTTTATTTGCTGCTGAAATATCAGAAGGGGCCTGACCATTTCTAAACGAGATATGGCAAATTTATGGAGACACTTTTCAATGTAAAAATTACATAAAAATGGCGATATACAGTTTCAATATTTTTGTTCCTTGCCTTAACTTCATTGCAAATGCAAAAATCACCTGTATTAATTAATATTGAAGCCTTGGCTTCTATAATATTGAGTTCATGGTGGAATTTTTGCCTGAAATGTTAAAAAAAATAGCAATTTTGAAACTCTTTTCATCCTTGAACAAAAGTCTGTTGATGAGCGAGGTCACTCGCACTGCCTGAAAAAGAAAATAGCGAACATTTGCGTGACATGCTAGCTGACTGATAAATCTTCCTGGGATTAAGAAAAGTCTGTTTTGTTATGAAGTTGACCTGAAAATGACCTCACGCTAAACAACAACAACAACAAATTTTGTTACACTAGATGGTTCTATGGACGACTAGTTAAATATACCTGAAAGGATACGGATCATTAAGATTTTGAATTAGAATTTGGATTGGTCTTTTATTGTCAACATTTTGAGCGACCTTGGAGTTGCCTAGTACCTGGTGCGTATACAAATTTGATGTGAAAATATATATAATAAAAAGGTTTATAACAAGCCCGTGTGTCAAACGAGATTGGATCAAGACTATTCTTTTCTCTTGTCCAAGGCTGACAGCAAAATTGTTAACTTTATTTGTTGGAAGTGGCTCTTTTTACTTCATTCTTTTCTTCCATCTTTTCTAACTTTCATTTCATTCAGCCAGCATGCTTATATAGGCTTTTTAAGCCTGGCCCGAGCATTTTGCTTGAGCATAACGTGTGTCCGTATGGACCGACCGTGTAAACAAATAAACAAACAAACAAACAAACAAACGTCATTTGGGGCATGCATTTCTGTATGGTAGGCTATATCATGAAAGCCAAATTGAATTTGATTCCATGTAGAACATCCTATGGCTAGCAAACATATCTTGATATTCAAGTATAAGGTAGAGCTGGTTGAGTACAACAAAAAAGTCTTTTACTGGAGGGAATCGGGTGCAACAGAACAGATATAACCATTTGAAGTCAATTTGAATTCTTTTGTTTTTTATTGGGGTTTTTTGACTCCCTAGGTAAAATTTTCTATGAAAATTTAGTTTTTTGTTTTTCAATTAAGTGCATTAATTAGCCTCATTTTTAAATGACCTAAAGCTTCCTTAGATAATTTAGTATAATTAATTATACAGATGTCTTACAGGAAAGTTTCTAAAAACAATAATTAACAAGCTCCCAAAATTTCAGCTTTGTAGCATTTAAACTTTTCTTGTAAAAATTAATTAAACATCTTTGCATAGATTTATTATTTTGCTAGGGGGTCAAAAAAACAATAAGAAACAAAAGAAATGAACGCTTCAATTTTGCTTCATTTTTGACAATAAAATTGTCATATCTATAAAACCGTACCTCTGATCAAGCTCAGATTTCAGATTATTGTGGAGCTCAGCAAGCTCTATTAAAATATCAAATACAAAATTAACCATAGGAACACCCTTAAAGGGGTGTGCTGATTTGTATACAAAGAATAGTGGCAGTGTAAGAAAGGGGCACATAGGAAATGAAAGATTATTGAATTGAATTGAAATAGCCCCGGAGAACACACCAAGATTCTAAATGTTTGATGGAAATGAGCTTACACTTTAATTTGACAAATCAAAACTTTGTGTTGCTAGATTTCCTCTTTACATTAAAACATCTTCAACCAGGAAGCTGTATGATTGAACAATATCTGAATGTTTAAAATGTTCTGCTATTCGTGTCCCCCTGTATGCACTTTTGCAAGGAAGTGACATAGGAAACTAAGATCATCTCTACAAGTAGTTTTAACATTAATGTCTGATTTAAATGCTCAACAGTTCAAAGGGCTTAGAGAGATCTCTCTTCACACTCACTGTTCATGCTGTTTGCTGTGAGGTAACTAATACAAACTGGTTTTAGGGATAGTAGTGAAAATTACTGGTCTAAAGACACTGAATGCGTTGGCCTACTTCCTCATGCACAGCAGAAATATTAATATATTATATGCATTTTTGTTGCAAAAATTTCATAAAGGAACGTTGCTATCATAAAGAAAGTGTTCTACATGGAATTTTCGAACGAAATCTCATATAAAGTTTCTCTGAATTCCTGATGAAACTATTCTTTGAATTATTCAGGCCTGGAAATAGCACCTGCCCACCTGCCCATGGCTGTTAACTTTTGCATTGGGCAAGTGAAGATGCAAAAGTACCTGACCAACTCACAGTGTATGTGAGTTACACTGGCTGGTAGAATTTCTGTCGGACAGGTATTTTTGTGAGTTACCTGCCCGACTGGCTGGTTGAAGTTCAAGCCCTGAATATAATTATTATATGTTACCATATTATGTCTCTACAAGTCGTGTCCTATTTAGACCTTTATCCATTTAGACAGATCTCACATATGGCACCCCAGCAGAGCACTCCCATTAGGCTAAACAAATAATTCTTTGTTTGTCCATTTGCGACCTACTCTTATTTTGAAACTGACAAAATAGTTTTCGAATGAAAACTGACCCTAATTTTGGAAATTCCAGAAAAAGTTTGGTTTTATTTCCAGAATTTTGCTCTCCAGAAATACACTATTAAACTGTTTCATTACTCTTCTAAACATGAATGAAGTGATTTAATACTAACATATTCCAATTCACATCATATTTAGCAACTATTATAATATACATCTTTTGAATGTGATCTGACCACCAACCATACCCTTTGGATCTGTGGACAAACAAACAATTTTTGTTGGCCTTATATGGTATGTGTATGTATAGGCTGTTCAGGGGGTTTTCATTTTAGATCTAGCAAAAAATTGTTTCTAAGATTTGGTATAATCGTCTCAGGTACAACCCATTTCAAAAATGGAAAATAGAGGTCACCATGCTCTTTCACAATATAACGAAAAGTGTCACTTTTAAATGTTTAAAACCGTGAGAATAAGACGTAATATTTATGCAAAATAATGTATGTACGCAATACACATTATTGCACACCATGAACCTCACCAAATTTTACAGGAATTTTGCTCCCAAATTTTGTTCATTGTTCATTGTTCATTGTGTTCATTGTTCATTGTTCAGTTTTTTTAGGCCCAAATGTTTTTATTTTTGTCAAACCTTTAAAATAGACCCATTCGGCTAGGTCTAAGCATTTGTCCGATTGGTGTAATTGATCCATCATAATAAAGTGTGAGTCTCATTTGTCCTCAAAGAGCATCAACAAAAATTAAAAAACAATACTGTAAGGTGCATTGCTTGCAGCGCTTACCCGATGGTTCAAGCTGTCCCCTTTGATGCTAGATATGCCCTTGGTGAGTTTTCAGTGTTCATTTAGCATTAATCATGGGAGAGTGCTGATTAGTTCGTTTAAAATTAATATTTTTGTGTTTTTGTTTTTTCTTGTCAAAAACAACTCAAAACCTCCACAACAAGCTACAACATTTGGCACATGTGCGCAAATGCTTTCTTGGTTGATGGTCATTTCATAATTTTAACTAGCCCTTCCCTCATCATGAATTTCTGAATCATCACCATCATTGCAACATTTAGCAATCCATACTCTATTTGCTATCTTCAGTAGATAGCAATCAGTATAAACAGTCTGGTGCTATGCCGTGTTATGCACCTGTGGACTACAATACAATATCAAAATGAAGATACAATTATCCTAATATTGATTCTGATGTATCCTTTAGTGACATAATGTTAAATGTATGCGCTTTGAGCGTAATTGAAAAAGCACACTATAAAAACTGACATTTAATTTTATTAGGGACCATAACTTTCATCTATACACAAATTTGGTTGGTTGGCTGAAGTGCTGCATTGGAAACACAGCGGTGACCTCTGCAAGTTATTTTCCCTATGATTTCTATACATAGACAGTGTTTTCATGTACAGATATACCAAATCAGAATATTACTATTGTTATCATGGAAAAACTGTTGAATGTAGCATTGAGCTAGTCTAAACACAAATCTTCCATTAAACTGTGTTCATATGCTCTATTCAGCATTGGACTTGTTAACAGTTTAGCATCATTTCAAGGAATGTATGTTGAATTGAGCTGTTGGGCTGTTATCTTTACATCAATATTTGTACTGAGCAAGAACCGAGGGCCTCGATCTAAATAAAGGCCACGCACTGACACAAATATAATAGAATCAATCATAAATGATGCAATAAGCCATTAAAGGCATATTATGTGATCTTTTCCAGAGAGCGCCCTCTATTCATTATTTTTTTTTAGAAAGTAGATTTTCTTGCAGATTTACATTTCTGATCATAAATCGTACATACATTCCAAGTTACAGAGCGATACGATTCCTAATTACCTCAAAATCATGGTTTTAGAGTGAATTTAGAGTGAAAATATAAACTGTCGTGTTAACCGGACAGTTTATTTTCACTCTAAAACCATGATTTTGAAGTAATTAAGAATCGTATCGCCCTGTAACTTGGAATGTATGTACGATTTATGATCAGAAATGTAAATCTGCAAGAAAATCTGCTTTCAATTTTTATTTCGATGTTGAGGGCGTTCCCTGGAAAGATCACATAATATACCTTTAATAAATGGAAGGAAAAAATGAATATATTATTTAATTCTCTCTCCTACCCATATTTGTGTTGAAGTATTATAAGGAAACAGATTATTTTGTCATTAATCAGTGTATTGAGTTCACATTAATTGATATTCGTGAATTAAATTGATTATAAATATATTTAATCTTATCAATAGTTGATCACGAAAAAGGATAAATCCCTGAAGGTGAGATGGGTCATGCAGTTAATAGTTTGGGTTAATAAGGGGTACAAAGGTCCCGAGGGATATGCTGTCTAAATTGCCTTTTTTTTCTGGTTGTAAACATACCCCCTTTTCATACCTATTTTTGGATGATTGTAAGGTGTGTTTTTTAAGGATTTTGCACCATTTTTAGCTCTGATGTATCAATTTGGTGTCATTATTTAAGAAAAATAATTAAAGTAATTCATTTGACCTGCATGTGGACATCTCTGCAAACAAGTGATTATTATAAAAGATTGCCTTTATATTTTATTTATTTGTTAATATCGTGATGATATTCTGAACTATAGGTCATCTCTATTCTATATAGCAATCACGTTTATAATAGGTCATCTCTATTCTATATAGCAATCACGTTTATAATTATGAAAATCTGTAACTGCCCATAAATAATACATAGAATGAGGTGGCCTCAATTTTAAATGCCCTAGTATATTGTTGCTGTTCTGTCAAAACCACATATCTCCATTTAGCCCTTCATCATGTATACAGTAAATGCTTCCTATGTATACCCTTTGGAAGTCTGTCATAAACATTTTCAAGGGCCAAAACCACATCTATCAAAACCATGGAAGTGCTCATGCCCTGTACATACATAATGCAACACTTCCTATGCTAAACCATTAGAGACGTTTCAATTTATACATGCTGAAGGGCGAGCTAGCAAAAGATACAATGTTTTGACAGAACAGCATGATGAGTAGTATGTCTGATAAAGCACCTGCAGCAATGTATGACGTAAATGCCAGGGATCCACAGAGACCTGGATGCATCATTGAGCAAACCAATTTGTACTACATTTTCACTTACCAAGTTGCAGTCATTTTTTTGGAGGGGAATCACATTTGTCCCGGTTCGTTGTTATTTTATCATATCATACAGAGGTAGCATCTTTCCTTTTTTGTTGTCGCCATGAACATTTTAATATTTTGCCCAAAAAGTTAACAAATTGTACACAAAAACATGTACAAATGCAAAATTACCAGCTAAATTTGCTTACTATCTGGTGACATGTATGAAGGTATGACAGGTGTCATAAAGTTATCCAATGTTGGATAAAGGATGGGTCTCAAAAAAGGACCGTCAGACCTGTTCCGAAAAACATGACAGCATTTTTATGACCTGTTTGATGCCCCCCAAAAAAGTTTTTTTATTTATTTGTATTTTCTTATTTACATTTATGCTTGAAGCTAGTATAACTGAAGCATGAAGGTTAAGTTTATTGCCATCATTAGTCTGTTTTCCCAGGGTCCATGATACTAGTGATTAAGGCAACAATAAGTAAGCTACCAATATCATATATTGTAAATATTGTGTGACCAACAGATATACAGGATTTTACTAGGTTCTATTAGTAGAATGCTACATGTACTCATGCGATTGTGCGATTATCTGTACATCATGACACAAACGTGCTGCTATTCGCGCTATATATTGTGCGCTCTCCTACACTGACTGCGAAAAGCGCGATTGTGCAATTACCGCATGACACAGATATGCTATTCGCACTATTGTGCACTCCTCCTAAAACGGCTTACTACTCGCGCGATCATGCGATTACAGCATGACAAAGCGAATAGTACCAACATAATGCTTTGATTACATTAAACCGTAAAAGAAAAACGCAAATGGCGCGAATAGCGCAAACAAAATGCCATGGCAGTGAAAAAATAATGTTCTTTCTGGGAACCATTATGATTAATTGAATAATTTTCTGCGAGATTATTCTACATACAACTTGCCATGTGTTGTTAATCAGGGTCTCCTCCCCGAGGGTACCTTAGCGATAGACAGTCAACAGTGGCATCACCCGCATCAAAATTGGGGTGGGGATAGAAAATAGGTTGTAATGTCAAAATTGCTTGAAATTAGCTTAATTGGTCTGAAAACACCTTAATTGGTCTGAAAAAGCCTGATAGAAATAGTACAAATGCAAAAATTACTTCTTGAGTGACCTTATACTAATTTCTTTTGTAACTTACGATTACTTTTGTATCTTATGATTATTTTCTGCGACTCATAAATCCATTCTGTGAACGCTGTTCCCATTTCCGCGGATTCCGTACCCATGCAAAATGCTTCAATTCACTATAGTCACCATTTGTGCTATTAATAAAAGAAAAATGTGCGAATGGCGCCTACAAAATGCTTTGATTACAATGGAGAGAATGGCACAAAGATGCGCTCTGTAATGCTTTTATTGCGTTCTTAAATTCAGCTAGGCTTACCGCTTGCACACATTCATGCTCTTCTACGCTATAACTGCTACTATTTAACACAATCACATTAGCAGCATTCTTTTGCGCTATTACTGCTACCAAACAACCGCACACAATACATGTTTTACGGGCTATTACTGCTACTAGAACCTTGTGTGTAATTCATTCGGACTATCATGTGCAAATTACTTTACCGCTAGCACGTTCGCACGCAACCCTGCTCTTTTGTGTTATTGTCGCTATCACGTAATACTAGCGATATCATAAGCTCCTATGCGAATGCTTAATTACTACTCGCACAGTCGTACACCACCCTGCTCTTCTCTGCTATTTATTGTCTGCTATTGTCTCTGATGAAAGTTTGAGTCCGGTGTGTTCTCTCTTCGTATTTAAAGGGGTAATACATGATCATTCAAGGATCTTGAAATACCCCCCCTATTTGACGACGTTTCGCGGACAATTTTGCTAATTTGACCCCCCTTTATGCGCAAAAAACAAGGACACATCTCGTTCAAAATACCCCTTTTTCCTATTCCCAGGACAATTTGGTATGAAACCAGGCCCGTAGCCAGGGGAGGGGGGGTGGGGGGGGGGTTCGATCGAACCCCCTAAATTTTTCAAAGGGTAAAAAATAAATAAAAAAAAAGGGTAAGAAAAGAGAAGAGAAGAGAGAGAGAGAAGAGAAGAGAAGAGAAGAGAAGAGAAGAGAAGAGAAGAGAAGAGAAGAGAGAGAGAGAAGAGAAGAGAGAAGAGAAGAAGAGAAGAGAAGAGAAGAGAAGAGAAGGGAGAAGAGAAGAAGAAGGAGAAGAGAAGAGAAGAGAAGAGAAGAGAAGAGAAGAAGAGAAGAGAAGAGAAGAGAAGAGAAGAGAGAGAGAAGAGTAAGAGAAGAAGAAGGAAGAGAAGAGAAGAGAAGGAGAAGAGAAGAGAAGAAGGAAGAGAAGAGGAGAAGAGGGGAAGAGAAGAGGAGAGAAGAGACGAGGACTTTGAAGAGAGGAGTTCAAGCCTTACTTTATCAATCACTTAAGAATCTCATAAACATGCAGGGCCCTATATAAAGGGGGTCAAAAAAAAGTAAGTCCCCCCCTAAAATTAGATTACTTTTGTTTACATAACGTCACAACACAATTAGACGTTTTGAAAAATCCCAAAACAGTCACATTTCCTCAAAATGATGTTTTCAGAAAAAGTGGCACTTACTTGTATTGGATTTTGGCAAAATTCATGTTAACGGAAACATCATTTTGGGGATATTTGACTTTTTGGGGAAAAGTAAACATGATATTGAAAATGGGAAACTTTGTACGGATAGCTAAGCGTTTTCCCTTTTTAGAAAAGTTTCAATTTCTCAAAACGTCTAATTGTGTGGGGGTGTTACCCAAACAAATTTGTATAGGATTTTGAAAATTGCCACTGTTTCTGAGAACATCGTTTTGGGAAAAAGAGACAATTTTGGGAAAAGTAAACATGATATTGAACAGGAAAAATTGTCTGTGAGACGCCAAGCACTTTTTCTTTTCACAAGTTTTTACATTTTTCAAAACGATTAATCCTGTGCGGAGTTATGCAAACAAACTTGGTCTAATTTTCGGACAAAAAAATCACGAGAGAGAGTTTTTAAATTGACTGGTATGGACCAAGTGCCACTTTTTCTGAAAACGTCATTTTGGGGAAATGTGACTGTTTTGGGAAAAGTAAACATGATATCGAAAATGTAAAACATTCTATTGGTAGCCAAGGGTTTACTCTTTTCATAATCGTTTCAATTTTTCGAAACGGCTTATTGTGTTTGAAGTTACATAAACAAAAGTAATCTAATTTTAGGGGGGGACTTACTTTTTTTGACCCCTTTATGTTTGAATGAGGCTGACGTGGGACATGAGTACTCGAAGTGAGAGTAGTTTGGACTCACTTTCCAAAAATAAATAATGCCTGATTGTGAAAAGCAGTGGCGTTGCCAGAGGGGGGGGGGGCAATCCCCCCCCCCCAATATTGACGTCGTGTCGGTTGAGATTGGCACTGTCGGTTCATTTGACCAAAGGGATCATGGAATTATTATGGTCAAAAGTACACAGATGAAAATTTTTCGCGCGCTACGCATGTGTCCCCAAAATGCAACATTCTTTGCTTCAAGCTTGTTTAGAGCCAAAATGTACCTCGATCGTGCCAAAAATAGGTGTCAAGTCGAAAAATTTCGCGCGCTACGCGCGCATTTCTTTATTCACAAAAGTCTTGTCGGTTCATTTTTATTTATCCCCCCCCCCCAATATGAATAACCTAGCTACGCCACTGGTGAAAAGTATGCCTATTTCAACAGGTTTATCAAGGCACGAAACGATTCGCATTAAATTACATTTTGTTTTTACCAAAATAGACCAGAACACGGTATTTCTGAATTTCACAATTATTTGCGCTTAGGCAGAAAAGAATTGAGTTTTCAAGGCCTATCAACAAATTTTGCAATTCAAAATAGTGCACCAAATGCGAATTGGTAAAAAGAAAATTATTGATATTAAAAAAAAACCTGCGCGAATTTGAAAAGATTGGTGCACCAAATGCCTTCGTTGGTGCACCAAATGCCTTCGTTAAAGGTTGTATTTTTAAAATTTCTTCAACTTTTGAGGGGGGCACATCCACCCTCAAACACCCCCCTGCGCCGCTTTACGCGGCGCGATGGTCGCTGCGCGACCATTGAGTCTTTAATTGCATTCAGTAAATTGAACCCCCTAACTGAAAAGGCTGGCTACGGGCCTGATGAAACAATACTTATTCTAAATACCCCTAGTGTTTTAAAATTGCAGACATAGCTTCCAAAAAAACACCTTATTTTTGGAAATCGCGGACATAGCTTCCAAAAACAACCCTAATTTTGGGAAATCGGCCGTGGACATGGTACGGAAAACCTCCCTTTTCCGCGATTTTTTGAACGATCATGCGTACCTACATGAATAACAGACACAAATAAGTGCAATCGCTTTATACATGGTGTATATGGATGTATATGGACATCCAATTTGACTCTTTGATACTTGTTGGTAAGCACGATTGGTCAGTACCAAAGTGTTTACAAAGCACATAGTTTTAGGTCACAACAATGGCTAAAACAATGGCCATCTGATAATGGCTATAGTATTATGTTACAACCCTATCTTAGGTAAATCAGTTTGATCTCAATTTGACCCGGTATCTCCATTGCAAATCCAGTTCTATCTTATCCAAGCAAAAACACAGTGATAAATGACCTAGCATCAATAGTTGTTTAATAACTTCACCCTTTTCCATAATATTGTAGAAACGGCACTATTTCTTTTTAATGGAAAACAAATAGGTTGACAGATAAAAAAGAAAAATTGACCTCAAATCACAATCCAAAAACTTTAAACTTACTTAGAATTTCAGTTTCAGTTTGTAAACAAGAATCAGTGTGCCAGGGTCACAGCACAATGCTGTAAGAATATAGAATCACAGGAAGTTTAATGGTAGGAAGGAGGAAGGAAAACATACAGGATTTGGGACCCACCTTTGAAATGTATGTCCTGTTTTTAATTGTGACATGCAACATAACGAGTCTGTTGCAATTCAGTTTCAGTTTGTGGGTGTTTTTCCTTCAAAAAGTTCAAGTTGATGCCCAATACAAATTTCACTCAATAATGAATTGATATTTTGCGTTGAGTTTCAAGGGACCATTCATCCATGTTGTGACCAAATCACTAAGAGATAAATAGACAAATGTAACTTTGAGTCAGGTCAAATAGTCTTGCGAATTGGACTTGAGTCACTAGTTTTTTTAACTTGTGACTCGACTTGCAACTACAAGCCATGACTTGCGACTTGCAAAAAATGACTTGTGACTTGACTTGGACTTGCAAAAAATGACAGAAGCTAGTCAAGCAGCCCAATAAACTTTTTGAAATTTCATTGACGCATTGTGCATGCCTATACAGCGTGTATCAAAAAGAACGCAACACTTTTTGTCGAGAGCTGTACGGTCACAGTAAAAGACGAATCACTCTAAATCTTATATATTGTGTTAGGTCTACTTATTTGCTATCACATAGTCAAATTACAACGATATCGATTATCTATTCGCTGAGATATTAAAGATATAAGTAGAGAAGTGCAAACACGTTTTACATCGTTCTAAAAACTTGGATTTTCCTGTCCGATTAGTGTTATGGGTTAACAGTTTAATAACTATGTTACCTTTATGTCTGGAATGGTTTATCTTAATTTCCTTTGTTTGAGTAAGGTGGTACATAAAATCATTGAATCGTGTAATCTGATAATCATTCGACCATTTGAATACGTCAATCACCCTTTTTAAAGTTCTGAACCACCGATTGCTAAGATCGCCACATAATGTCTATGGTACGTTCTTTCATAAATTAAAGTTCATAATCGATGCATCTTAAAACAAGGACAGCATTTTGAGGGTCGAGCAGCGCACCATAATGTCCCATTCCCATTCACAACAGACTAACAATGACTGATTCATACAACATAATTACTACCTTCACTGGACTATTCCATTTGTTTATCTTTTGAATAATGTGGCATATTGTTTTATTTATGACATTAACGAGAGGAAAATAGAGAGGATTTGCAAACATACTTTGTAATCTGGATTTTCAAGTTGTGTCATTATCTATCAACTAATTTATTGCCAGATTTAATTAATATTGATATGATACTGTAATAGCCAGACATTTGATACCTTTAACATGACATTTGCTTCTCAGAATGATGAGTTTGATTCCAATTATTTAAGTACAATGAGTTATTAAAGTGTCTTGCTAATATTCACCTGACAAGAAATTCAGGCATACAGGATAAACGATGTAAAACGTGTTTTGCACTTGTCTACGTGTATCGTTGATATCTCAGTGAATCAATAATCGATATCGCTGTAATTTGACTATGTGATAGCCAATAAGTACACCTAACAGAATATATAAATTTCAGAGTGATTTGTGACTTGCCGTAATCGGAGAGCTTGCGACAAAAAGTGTTGCGTTTTTTTTGATACACCCTGTATAAATCATGGGCTAATAATGTGTGTTTAATAATTAAAGATTGTGTATGTTTGAGTCTTGTATGTCCAGACAAAAAGAGGTCAGCACCCGCAATTTGCCTGAATGCTTACAAGTGGACAAAAATAATATGCGACTTGACTTGTATTTGAACAAAGAGATTTGGAACTTCACTTGAGCTTGGACCAAATTACTTGTGACATGATTTGACTTACGACCGACCACATGACTTATTGTTGTTTCTACTAACAAAAACACAGCAAAACTTGATTAAAACAATACCATCGCTATTTATTGAAAAACGCCCTCTATGCAAATATGGTTCGCGTTTTTTATCACACGTACTGCAGGGGGATACTGTCTGACGTAAAATGCTGATCGGGTTGAATCGACGTATTTGTTGTTCAAAGAGAGCTGATTTTTCTTAATCCTTATAGGTGTAAGTTCATACATGTAATACAATTATAAAAATATACTAATCCCAGTTTTTATCATAATTGAGGGCGCAGCCTCCAACACATCTCTTAGTGCCCCTTTAACTTGACTTGTGACTGGCCCAAATGACTTGGACTTGCATACAATTGACTTGTGACTTGACTTGAATTTGCAAAGATAACTTGCCACCATCCTTTGTTCAAAACATTCATGAAACACCATGAATAAGAAAGGTATTTCAATTGTAACTAATGATCATTCTCCTCTCTTCTATGAAAAAGACTGGAACCAGCTACGATGAAATGTATGTTTTCGGTAACAAAAAACACAGCTAACCGTGACCAATGACCTTGCTTGCAAGATAATTATTATTTATTATTAACTGCAATTGTATTTTTATATTAAATGAGAGATATTCACCAAGTTGGCGCAGCCAACGCGGTGAATATTTCATATATGATACGAATAATAGAGAAAGAGCACATCGGGAAGTAGTAGAATATGTCTTGAATGAAAAAAATAATTGTTATTAGGGCCCGACTGACCCGTTTATTTCAAAATTTCCCAACCAAAAATTGTTTTATATGCACATACACACAAAAAGAAGTTTAATTTTTTTTTTTTAAATGTGAAGAAAAAAATATGAAAAATATATTAACAAAAAAATATGAAAAAAATGTTCTTAAGTGCTGATACATTTGTGTGTAAGTGAAGCGAAGTGATTCTGACGATTTCCTAATGGCAGCAAAAAATACCGTGGTTCGGAAGTCACATAGAAATGGTGGTCCCGTGCATCGGAAGAGCAATACCCGAGCACATTAAAAAGGTTACAGACTCGTTCGTAAAGAGTAGGGGATCATCATTCATCCCGGTCTGTATCTGTTCACACATCTTTCGGATGAGCGCTACGATCTTGATGTAGCAGTGCTATATAAATACTTCTATGTATGTATGTATGTATGTATTTCCCCCTGAAAATTGGTAAATGTTTGGGAGTATGAATGTCTAGCATGTTTTATACATAACATCAAATTAATCATTGAGGTGGAACTTATCTTTACTATTTATCTACAGGTAATAAGGGTGCCGCTGTTGGAGCCACTATTGGTGTGATCCTATTGGTTGTCTTGATTGGAGTCATCATTTTCATCTTAATACGTAAAAGAATCATGTAAGTAAAAATATATTGTGCTGTTGATTTGAAAGGAAAGCTGAAATAGTTGACTGATCTTATAAGTGAACACTGTTGGTTTAAAGGCATATTATGCGATCTTTTCCAAGTAGCGCCCTCTATCATTGATTTTTACTATGAAAGCAGATTTTCTTGCAGATTTACATTTTTGATCATAAATTATGAAGATCCTCTAAGTTACAGATCGATACAATTCCTAATTACTTCAAAATCATGAAAATAGATTGTACCGCTCCAGTACAATCTATTTTTCAAATTTTACTCTAAATTCACTCTAAAACCATGATTTTGAGGTTCTTAGGAATCGTATCGCTCTGTAACTTGGAATATATTTATGATTTATGATCAGAGAAGTAAATCTGCAAAAAAATCTGCTTCCAATTTTTTTTCAAAGATTGAGGGCGGCCCCTGGAAAAGATCACATAATATACCTTTAAGCGTTAACCCTATTACAGCCCTGTATGCTACCAAATACAGGTGCTGCTGGTAGCGTGTGCTTCCCCAGTCTATCATAGCCAGCCCAGACTGGCTATCATATGCGCACCAAAATATTACGATTTTTGCAAGCCGACTCCTTGGCTCCCTGGTTGCCCATGGCAGCTTTGTTTAAATTGAATTGACAACGCTTTGCTGCTGTACTTTAGGTATGGGGGAGTTGTTGAACATTAGATTTCTTGACGAAAATGATTATAATACTAGGCGTATACCATGCGAATTTAACCAATATGTTAGCTACCAATCCATAGGATGAGAAATGTTGACAAAATTTGTTTTTTGTGTGTGTGTATATTTGTGTCTATTGTCAGCATCGTAAAGCTTTAAACAAATATGAACATCGTCCTCTTACTATTGCTCTCTTGATATCAGTATTAGTAGGAAGGTCATCAATTTCTAGTTTGATTTTTGTCATTCTTTGCTATGCCACTGGTATTACATGACAAAGATTGAAGAAAAAAATAATTTTGAAATGAACTTCTTTAGTTGCAGGATAGGGGCTAAGAAGTAAAATAACTCCACAGGGTTGCACATCTCTGCCATAGACATTGTGTAAGCTTTCTAACCGTGAAAGGGGAAATTAGTCATTGGATTGTAGTGATGTGATTTTAATCCAAACATCTGCTGCACTGTGTGACTTGGGAAAGTTCTACTTATGTTGTATTTTGGCACTTAAACAAGTTGTGTACAGGAATAGTGTATTTAGGACCCAGATGTGAATCAAGTCTTTGACAGAATGAAGTGCATCGTAGAGTAATAATGAGTCACTTTGTTCTACCATAAACCCTAACCTATTCAGGGGGTTGTGGCAATCAAGCTAACAGGGGTGAAACACAGGACAGAAAAAGTGGTGTGCCGCCCCCAGGAATCGAACCCGGTCTCCCGCGGCCAGAATCCAGGTGATCGTGTGCAGCACTCTAGGGAGGAGGGGGTCACGCTCCAAAAATTAAATTTTCAGAGCCTATATGTACTTTTGCGTGATTCTGTTGGACTCGGTTGGATTTGGGGATGTAAGGGAATGCCTGGAACCTAATGTACATTTTATCAGTGCATACATTATTATTGTTTTATTAGTGCATACATTAAAGGGACACTAAGAGATGTGTTGGAGGCTGCGCCCTCAATTAGGCCTAAAAAAAAAAAGGTTTGTTTGCCCAAACAAGAGTTGAAAAAAGTGGGTCGGTAGGTCGATTACCTTTTTTTTTTTTTTTTTTTTTTTTTTTTGGCTATGGACACTTTTAGAGAAGAAAAAGACTATAGATGGTGTGACCGGTGACGTAGTGCCCGGCGGTTTGCGTGCGCACCTACAGGGAACGGTGCTATAATTCACACTTGATTGATCATTACTTACCATGCTTACGGTGTAATAGTGCAGTAGTCATGGTATGCATCCCTAAGCACAATGAGAGACCAGGTACTAATTCTGGTTGCCCGGCGGTTTGCGTGCGCACCATAAGGGCATGTGCTTTTAAAATTGGCGCTCAGTGATGTGTGTTTTGCTTTCATATAGTAATGTATGCAGTAGTCATGGACTAGTACCTCTAGCAAGTCTTTAGACCAGGCGCTAATCAATTTGTAAACACTACTGATGTAAACAACGGTCACCTCATCTATACAAGTTGATGTTAAAGGTATATTATGTGATCTTTCCAGGAAACGCCCTCAACATCGAAAAAAAAATGGAAAGCAGATTTTCTTGCAGATTTACATTTCTGATCATAAATCATGCATACATTCCAAGTTACAGGGCGATACGATTCTTAATTACTTCAAAATCATGGTTTTAGAGTGAAAATAAACTGTCGGATTGTCGATTTTTGTCCGACAACTTATTTTACTTTAGTCTAAATTCACTCTAAAACCATGATTTTGAGGTAATTAGGAATCGTATCGCTCTGTAACTTGGAATGTATGTCCGATTTATGATCAGAAATGTAAATCTGCAAGAAAATCTACTTTCTAAAAATAATCATGAATAGAGGGCGCTCTCTGGAAAAGATCACATACTATGCCTTTAATACACTTGAATGTTCTTTAAAACCCTAACCTTCCTACACTCCGATTCACTAAAGCAAAAAACAATGTCCACGCGCAATCTATAGCATATGATTCGATGACGTCATCAACCAAGCTGATATGTGTGTACAAAATCACTGCCCAGGTGAGCGTTACCAGGTTAGCCGAGTGATTAGGGATGCGGCGCGGTGATCAGAGGTTCTGGGGGTCAATTCCAAGGGGTTTCACATCGATTATTTGGTTTAAAATCATACTTTGTCCCCTTCCCCCAGTTTCCACACCGTACGAACATAGCCTGGCTGGTTAGGGCTACATGTATTTTGTTTTTAATAGGGCAGCTGGCAGCCTGTAGTACAAACCTTCAGATAGTGGTAGGATCTTGGATTTGCATCTCCTTAGTGTTTTAAAGGGTGTATATGTGGGAATAAGTAAATAACAGGGCAGTGTAGTTGATGGTAGTTTGGCAAATTAAGATGAAAATATCATTTAATACATATATTTTTCAACATAAAACATTATTTAAAAAACAATTAAATCTAAAAATAAAAAAAATAAAAAAAGGCATGGGGTTTTGAGATTTTATGGGTCAGTCGTGTTTGGGCAAACAAACCTTTTTTTTTTTTAGGCCTTATGATAAAAACTGGGATTAGTATATTTTTATGATTGTATTACATGTATGAACTTACACCTATAAGGATTAAGAAAAATCAGCTCTCTTTGTACAAGAAAACGTCGATTCAAAAATGCTTGTACAGCCGGGACAAGCATTTTACGTCCGACAGTATCCCCCTGCAGTACGTGTGATACATAACGCGAACCATATTTGCATAGAGGGCGTTTTTCAATAAATAGCGATGATATTGTTTTAATCAAGTTTTGCTGTGTTTTTGTTAGTAGAAACAACAATAATGGCAATTTTTAATGTTCACCTTGAATTCTGAAGTAAATTTTTAAACATTTAAAATTTTCAACACCACTTAAAGGTAGATGACCCGATCACATTTTCGTAACACAGAATTATTTCAAACATACGGAGATTTTCATATCATATGAAAGCTCGTATTTTTCTCATCATCATACTGAAATTTGACGGCCTAAATCGGTATAATTACGGAGAAATCGATGAAATAACATCGAATTACCGCGAATGGTGGTAACCACCGATATAGTTTGTGTACTACTCAATGGGTACAGTTCACAGCATCTTGTGCGTGTAAAATAAGAACCATTAGAGCTATGCAACTCAAACTTTGGAACACGACTTTTTTAAGGATGACCTTTCAATGTGATCGGGTCATCTACCTTTAATGTTCCTTTAATATTGATGGTTTCATCAGCTTTTTTTTCACAATTTGAAAACAACAAATATAAAGTTGTATTATTGAGTTTGTTATTCTGTCACAGTTCAGAAGTGTCCTTGACTTTGTTAAAATGTCCAGCCTATAATATGAACTTGGTGTGCTCTTCACTTACCAAAATTTCAATAAATAAGTTCATACTGTTCAAAACCTTGTATTGTATGGTTTTAGCCCTTCAGCATTTATAAAGTATAACTGCCCAATGGTTATGCATAGGAAGTGTTACTTTATCATGTTCAGGGGCAAGAGTGCTTGCAAGGTTTTGATAGATGTGTGTTTGGCCCTTGAACATGTTTAGGGTAGACTGCCCAAAGGTTATACATAGGAAGTATTACATCATACATGCTGAAGGGCCTTTGGCAGAACAGCGAGAGACGGAAACGGCATGTGGGATTGTTTGTTATTGTTAGATTTGTCATGATTCATCAAGGTCCTTGAAAATATATAGGTTGTCTGGGTCCCAGTCTTTGATGTGAACTTGATGTAATAATGGCTTTATTAGCCATACAACCCCACACAAAGCCTTGTTCATTCATATTCAGATGTCAAGGCTATACTATATTCACGTTCAGACTAGGCGGAGTAAGGATGGCGTAAGAAAGAGTAGCGGTGGTTTGGAGTAGCAATCGCGTAACTGATCGTCTGAATGATGATTAGGCAAAACAAAATTGTTATGTTGTCCTCGACCGCCCGCTCGTCAGATTTAGGGCCACTCCGATGATTTTTTAAAAACAGTTTAAATTTTTTTAACATTTTAAATGGCATTGAATATTAAACTAAGTGTTTATAACATATATGTACGACTCTTAGTGTGATTCCACCTTCTTGTTGGCTGAACTTCCGCTGGTATAAGATTTTTAAAATAAGAAAAAAAATAAGAAAAAAAATCCACCCACCCGCCCCTCCTCTCTGAGAGCTGTGGAGGACAACCTAACAAAAAAATCTGTTGGCCTTAGCGTAAGTTACGCCGCCTTACTCCGGTCGATTTACTCCTGCTTTTTAGCAGTAACAAGGAGTAAGCGAGGTCAGCATAGCTCCGCCTGGTGTAAATGGCTGTGTGGACGGTACTTGCGCTAATCGCGTATAAGTGTGACCTTTTACAAGATCGCGACCTTGGTATGTGTTGTGCCTATGGGTGTAAATATATGATATAACAGGTTTTTTACAAGCTCGCGTCCTTGCTGTGTGTTGTGCCTATACGATATAACGAAATGGTGTTTTTAAATAAAATCTCGATACATTTTAAAATATATCAAAATAAATAACTGCATTTTCTTTTGATCTTAAAGATGTTGTTTGGGCAGACTATTTCTAGAACCTTTTTGATGTGCAATTTAAAAAAAATGATGATGTGCATAGTCCATTTGTATTTCCTGAATGCAAATAATATATCCATTTTACTTCTAAATTCAGAACATGCATTGTAACAGTAATATGCAATTTTTAATACAAAGGTCAAAGCAAGGAATGCTACCTATAAATAATAATAATAATAATAATAAAACCATACTTATTGAGCGCATAACACAATCAAGTCCCTATGCGCTATCACAAACAAAAACAAAACAAAAACACACAGTAACATGAGTAACAAAAGACGAAACAAAAAGAAATTAAACATTAACATTAAATAGGTAAGTTTTTAGCAATGATTTGAACTGTTCAAGAGTTTATAAACACTTACACCAGTGGAGCTGAAAATTGGTGTAAGTTACGCGGCTTAGCAATAGGAGTAAAGCGTGTGTGGACACGCAGTCAGAGTAACAAAACTATTTGTGGAATTTTTATTGCTTTTACGCTTTTGAATAACCACTGTGTGAACGTAGCTAATATTTTTTACAGACCATAACAAGCTGTTTATAATGGAAAAGGTTGAGGAGATTTGTTAAATAATTCTTCAACTGGATTTTGTTTGTCAACTCCATTCAGTGGTTCTGTATATATTATGCATTTATTTAGTTATTTAATCAAAATCCATGTTTATTTTAAGGGGGCATTGAGAGATACGTATGGGAGTGCGCCCTCAATTATCCTTGAAATCAGGTTTTTTTGCATCAAAGTAATACTAAGGCATATACTAACAACTACCATCTGAAACAGTTTACCAACATTCACCGTCTATCATATAAAATTTAATGATTTTCTTAGTTTCGATATTATCATATCGAAACTAGGTGCTGAATTCAGAAGTTATGCTTTCGTTTTACATACGGACTTTCGCGGCAAATCTCAACCCGGAAGTGCCATTATTTGCTTATTTGGCATGAAGGCGATGTTGGAATTGTGTGACATTTTGGATTTGGGCTATGTTGATGATTATCTTTACGTTATTTGCTCATTTAGTATATCGATACATCTCTCAAAAAAGTTAAAAATCAATACACATTTTTTAAAAACATCATCTGAGATCAAATTATTTATCGGTGATTATTGAGCTATTTGTACATATTACCCAAACAGTAAACACTTGAAATATCAATCAAGTTAAACAAAGATGTGTTGAGTCATTGGTCATTTCAAATAGCCTTTTAAGGCTTATTCCTATATATATATTAGTGTTTTGAACCTCACATGAAACACATCACAAGTCCATGATGAGAACAATAACTGCTAGTTCTTGAAAAGTCCACTAAGGTATGTATAAACCTGGACTAGATGATAAACCTACTTCACGGTTTAATCTAACCGATGAATGTCTTCTTTAATGTACATCATAAGTCCACCAATAAAACATCCCATTTAACATCATTTTTATGCCCATACCTTTGTACACTTGGATTTGAGTGGCTACTTGGGTTATCAAATGAAGAGGGTAAAACCTGCTGTCTGATTGGCAAACATAATAGAAATGAAAGACAATCATTTGGTTTTGGTTGTATTAAGTTATCTAATGTTATGTTAAACCAGAAATGTAGTCACCAGACCTTGGTTAGGTTTCCTGTATTGCATACACCGGTGATTTTTGGAATATGTTCTGATGTAAATGAATGGAATTAAGGATGACGCCCTATTCTCACGTCATTTGGTCACAATTTGATCAATCTTCTATAAAACAATGAAATGTTATCTTGTACTTATTATCCTTCCATGATATCATTGTTTTGCAGATGTTACGAGAAGGATGCTGCTCTGACAGAGGATGAAGGCTCCCAGAAGCTAGATGATCTAGGAGATGGCTCATTACAATTCAGAAACAATACCTATGAACCAGCCTATTAATACAACTACAGGAAGCAATTGACTATGTCGTAGACGGAGATAGGAAGTACTATCATGGCTGTTGCACAAGAATTGATTGATAGAGTCATTGTAGCAGATTTTCAATGAGTGTAAAATTTATACTGGTGTGTCCAATGTTACTTGAAATGTACCTAAATGGGGAAAAGTGTACTGTAGGTCCCAGATTCTGGACTGTACTAGTATCGTCAGATACAGGAACACCCAGTATCGTTCGATACTGGTATAAAGTCAGTGTTCCAGTATCGGATGATACTGGCCCATATAAATACAACAATCAGTATTGCCTGATACTGGAAATAAAAACGTTATCGCTCGATACTGGAACACACTTTGGTGTCCCAGTATCGACCGGAACAGTTTAAATTGTACCAGTATCGGCCGATACTGGCAACTCGAGTATTGAACAATATACCAGTATACCTAACGTATCTGGGTCCTAAAGTACCCATTTTTCCTAAAATGTTATAATGTCATTTTTTGCTGATCGACCGGAACAGTTTAAATTGTACCAGTATCGGGCGATACTGGCAACTTTTATGTTTGAGTATTGAACAATACTGGTATACCAGTATCTGGGACCTAAAGTACCCTTTATCCTAAAATGTTATAATGTCATTTTTTGCTGATATTCAGCGATATTGAGTATTTTAATTAGAAACAATATACCAGTATACCTAACGTATCTGGGTCCTAAAGTACCCATTTTTCCTAAAATGTTATAATGTCATTTTTTGCTGATCGACCGGAACAGTTTAAATTGTACCAGTATCGGGCGATACTGGCAACTTTTATGTTTGAGTATTGAACAATACTGGTATACCAGTATCTGGGACCTAAAGTACCCTTTATCCTAAAATGTTATAATGTCATTTTTTGCTGATATTCAGCGATATTGAGTATTTTAATTAGAAACTTGTAGCATGGCTATTTTTGACACATGCTGCACCAAGAACGGCGTGTGCTGAGTTTTGCCAAAAGTTTGCCTTGTCAAAATGTGAGTCGGGAACATTGGTATTGAAGGCGCCCCCTTCCCAGCGTAAGAAATAAGCAAAACACACTGGTTATCCAGCAGATAACCCAGCAGAGGATTATGGTTATCCGCCACAATTTGTAGTTTATCCGCAATTGTTTCAGTTGTTTTGGTGTCAAAATCTTGGTTATCGGTTGGTAAATCAGTAAGAATAAAATGGTTATCCGCCAGGAAATTTGATCATCTTAAGGTGCAAGGATTACTGCTATTGTGGACGCGTATGCTGCCCCTACACCTTCCTATGTGTACTGCCAATTATGACCTTGTCATTCCAAGGGTTATAATTACAATATATCAGTAATGGGTAATTTCGTATCCAATCAATTGGTGTTTTTTTTATTAATTGGGTGATTAATCTAGGTCTAGGTCTAGTAAAAAGAGTATACACTCCCACTGATAAAATTGCTGAAGCCGAGTGCAAATATACATTGTTTCTACAGGTACTTTTGTATGGAGCGGAATTGGTGATATTTGAGCGGAATTGGTGATATTTGAATCTAATTTTTGGTAAAAGTTGTCAAAATTATCATCTGAATTTTATATATTTGGAAGGAAGTGCATCGCTTAATCTATTTTGTGTTTAATTTTCAATTACTTATATAGTAATACCAGTTAATGTCAATGGCAAATTGTATATGTGTTCTTTAGAGGGATACACAAATACAACAGAAGAGAATTGTATATATGTCGGTATGATTAAAAAAAAGTATATCAGAAATTCCATGAAATACAGAAGCATGTTGTAAGGCCTATCTAGGTCGACCTTGTTTAGGCCTACGCCATAGCCGTGACTTACTTACAGCAAGGTCATTGCAGTCTATTCTACGACAACTCTTTTGTTTATGGAACTTTTGATATACACAATTACAGCCTTGTGTCACCTCTAAAAAAGAAAGTAAAGAAATCTTTATTAACCCCCCCCCCCCCCCCCCAAAAAAAAATGTGCACAAATCGGCGGGTTCTGTATTTGAAGCAACCCGTCATGTCCGCAGTTGTAATGCATTAAGAACCACATTATGTTTATGTTTAATTACCTCACATGGCACATGGCCCTTTATGCGTTATACCAATATATATTTATAAATCTATGGTTATGCCACATTATTTTATTAACCCCCTACCACATAAACCCCCTACAACCCCCCCCCCCTCACACACACACACACAAACCAGGTTGATTTATAATCATAACCCACCTAAACCACTTCCCGTGGCTACTTTATTAACCCCTACCTCTCAAACCGCATTACTTCATTAACCCTCGGTCCTGTGGATTGTTTGGCATATGCCAACTTACTTCATTATTAAACACCCTACCCCCACCCACCCCAAAAAGAAAGTAATAGTGGGCCTATCCTACAGGGCTATCCTAAACCATTTCCAGTGGATTTACCCCCACCCGACACCACATACCCCTAATAGGCATATAACCATTTTCAGGGTGTCTTATATGCGTCATGTGTAGGAGTGCCTATAGTAATGCAGCAGTGAGTCCTTGCGCAACATGCACGCGACGAGTTACCAATGTTTGATTACGCGGTAGAATGCACAATGGACAATATCAGGCAATTCGAGTGCCATTTTTGAGCCAAATTTGAGCGTTGTTTTGCTGTTTTAGGAGCCAATTGTAAACCAATTTCACTGGAATATACCTTATCACACTTCCCGTTATTTCCTCTATATTCCATGCAAAGTAGGCGGCACTTTGATCAAAACTAATAGTGGCGTAATAAGGATAACAAACATACAAACGCACACACCCCCAACACACCCTGTTTCCAGATTTATAAATAGATAATTAACATGTACAACTTGAATAAAATATATTTTACTTTATTGGCCCCAAAATTATGCTGTATTGATTATTAATATGACCCTATAAAATAGTGCTTTTTGTGACAACCTTTCCCAGATTGTGTCATATATTATTATATTTTTATACTTGTAGATATCATAGCATACAATGTATTATATTGTCTTTCATCTTTATTTAAACATTAGTGTTGCTTTACCGTAATCTGTATTGTATGATAAAAGTTAATTGCAATTGTGTATCTATTAGGCTTTTGGTCGCCATGACAATGAAACTGAATATAATAAACAGTAGAGACTAAAAAGAACACACGGTATTTTGATAATTGACGATAACAAGTTTGTCATCAGATGTTATTTCAAATTATTGGTAGTCATTGGGCTGTTCCAGGTGAAATCCATACACCCCCTGTGGAAGCCATTATCTCAATCTACCACACAAGGAGTGTGAATTTTGAATTGGGTTACCTGTTGCATAGGTGAAATCTACACTCCCTGTATGGAAGATTAAGGTAGTGTCTTCCATGGTATAAATTTCAAATGAACTAACCCATTGTGAAATTATATTCGAATGTTATTCCATTAGTATATGTAGCATAAGAAAAATATGAAACATGTATAATCAACTAGCAACTTCCAAAAGGCGGTATACAAAGCTTTTAGGGAATGCCAGGAGGGGGTGTATAAAAAGTGATATATAATTTGCCTGTGTAGTCTTCAGCATAGTGGCTCCCCTCCCCTACATTTGTGAATTACACATTTCACATAACATAGTTTTTGCGTGTGTTTTACAGTACTTTAGACAACCAAAGACATGACAACGTAACTTGCTTGGACAATTGCAAGAATGCAAGTACGTGTACCATTTGTCAGTAGGGGTGTATGTATGTATGTAGGGGTGTATGTATTTTCAGCCCAGAAAGATGCTTCTGAGTCTGGTCCAAATTCATGGTCCATGCGCAAAGGGCCATGATTAGTAAAAACTCTGGCATCTGCGTCCTATCCCTTGCCTATGTGAAGCAATTCAGATAACATATAATGTACTTTAATTGTGAAAATGACACACATATTTCGGGGAAATAGCAATGTCAAAGTGTCAAAGCTTTCAAAAATATGTGTTTTGTGTGAGGACAACAGGATTAGTTTCAAACATGTTTGAACATGAACACACCACTGATTACCCACATCCATTCACTATATTATTATGGTGTATGTATTGTTTAATGATCCATACATGTACACACAACAATTACCTGTAAATATGTTTTCATTATTATCAACTTGATGGTTCATTGTACCATACCGAAAAGATAACATTTGAAGCTATACGGCTACAGTGGAACCATGTTAACACAACGTTGCTTGGGCCACACAAAATAGTTTGGGTTAACAGGAATATTTTGTGTTATCAGGTTTAATAGAGGGGAGTGTTCAGAATTACTTGGGGGGGGCTGGGCAACTGAAATTTGTTGGTGTGGAAACATTTTTGATCCCTCCCCTTTATTGACCCTTCCCTCCTCCCCCTCCCCCTCCCCTTCCCCCTTCCCCCTCCCCCCTTTGATGTAGACAAAGACCTGTTGGCTTCTTTTTACGACGCTGGCGGTCCGGACCATCACACAATTTACAACATTTCAGATTCACTCAACATGACTGCCTCTTTTTGCTTGAAAAATAAATGTTGCATGAAGATTCACTCCAGGGTGCTCAGTGGTCATCACAAGGGGTATCATGCGCGTCCAAGGACTTTCAAAAAGTATCCTAAATACATAATCGTGTCAATGTGAAAAAGCACCCCCTATACAAGTATGGCACAGTATTTTACATACCCTAAGCAAGTAATATCAGTATTTCTAACACCCTAAACAAGTACTCAACATATTTTGATACCCTAAACAAGTACTCAAAATATTTTGATACCCTAAGCAAGTAATTTGTATAGTTTAAACCTCTTACCGCGTATGACACATTTCTAACCCTTATTTCCTTCCCTAATAAGCTAAAAGTATTATGAAATAAATGTCGAGCTGATTTATCAGATCACTTGCGAAGGATGCAATTTGAGAAATATGTCTCGCCCATGTACCCTTTTTCTGAATTTGGCTTGTTTTGATACCCTATTCACGTTACGTACGTAACGTGCCCCAGCGTGAAAAACTACCCTAATTACGTGATTTCTTGGACACGCATGATACCCTTCTTGTAATGACCACTGAGCACCCGGGGAGATTCGCGCATAGCGCACAGAAATTTGCTGTACAAAATGCATTCAAAAACGAGTGGAATACATTTTGACCATGGTCGATTTGAACAAAATACCTTCCCTATTTACTCCCCGCCTAGTAAACATTACAGATATCCCGTAACAAAAGCAAGGCGAAGAATGTAAACATTACCGATATCGTGTAACAAAAGCGAGGCGAAGAATATGTAAACATTACCAATATTGGGTAACAAAAGCAATGCGAAGAATGTTGTAAACATTACCGATATCACCAATCAAAAGCAAGGCGAATAATGTAAACATTACCGATATTGCGTAACAAAAGCAAGGCGAAAAATGTAAACATTGCCGATATCACGTATCAAAAGCAAGGCAAAGAATGTAAACATTACGGATATCGCATAACAAAAGCAAGGCGAAGAATGTAAACATTACCGATATCACGTAACAAAAGCAAAGCGAAGAATGTAACATTACCGATATCGCGTAACAAAAGCAAAGCGACGAATGTAAACATTACCGATATCGCGTAACAAAAGCAAGGCGAATAATGTAAACAATACCGATATCACGTAACAAAAGCAAGGCGAAGAATGTAACATTACCGATATCGCGTAACAAAAGCAAAGCGACGAATGTAAACATTACCGATATCGCGTAACAAAAGCAAGGCGAATAATGTAAACAATACCGATATCACGTAACAAAAGCAAGGCGAAGAATGTAACATTACCGATATCGCGTAACAAAAGCAAAGCGACGAATGTAAACATTACCGATATAGCGCAACAAAAGCAAGGCGAATAATGTAAACAATACCGATATCACGTAACAAAAGCAAGGCGAAGAATGTAACATTACCGTTATCGCGTAACAAAAGCAAAGCGACGAATGTAAACATTACCGATATCGCGTAACAAAAGCAAGGCGAATAATGTAAACAATACCGATATCACGTAACAAACGCAAGGCGAAGAATGTAACATTACCGATATCGCGTAACAAAAGCAAAGCGAAGAATGTAAACATTACTGATATCGCGTAACAAAAGCAAGGCGAATAATGTAAACAATACCGATATCACGTAACAAAAGCAAGGCGAAGAATGTAACATTACCGTTATCGCGTAACAAAAGCAAAGCGACGAATGTAAACATTACCGATATCGCGTAACAAAAGCAAGGCGAATAATGTAAACAATACCGATATCACGTAACAAAAGCAAGGCGAAGAATGTAACATTACCGATATCGCGTAACAAAAGCAAAGCGAAGAATGTAAACATTACCGATATCGCGTATCAAAAGCAAGGCAAAGAATGTAAACATTACTGATATCGCGTAACAAAAGCAAAGCGACGAATGTAAACATTACCGATATCGCGTAACAAAAGCAAGGCGAATAATGTAAACAATACCGATATCACGTAACAAAAGCAAGGCGAAGAATGTAAACATTACCAATATCGCGTAACAAAAGCAAGGCGAAAAATGTAAACAATACCGATATTGCGTAACAAAAGCAAGGCGAAAAATGTAAACAATACCGATATTGCATAACAAAAGCAAGGCAAAGAATGTAAACATTCCCGATATTGTGTAACAAAAGCAAGGCGAAGAATGTAAACATTACCGATATCGCGTAACAAAAGCAAGGCAAAGAATGTAAACATTACCGATATCGCGTAACAAAAGCAAGGCGAAGAATGTAAACAATACCGATATCGCGTAACAAAAGCAAGGCGAAGAATGTAAACATTACCGATATCGCGTAACAAAAGCAAGGCAAAGAATGTAAACATTACCGATATCGCGTAACAAAAGCAAGGCAAAGAATGTAAACATTACCGATATCACGTAACAAAAGCAAGGCAAAGAATGTAAACATTACCGATATCGCGTAACAAAAGCAAGGCGAAGAATGTAAACAATACCGATATCACGTAACAAAAGCAAGGCAAAGAATGTAAACATTCCCGATATCACGTAACAAAAGCAAGGGGAAGAATGTAAACATTACCGATATCGCGTAACAAAAGCAAGGGGAAGAATGTAAACATTACCGATATCGCATAACAAAAGCAAGGCAAAGAATGTAAACATTCCCGATATCACGTAACAAAAGCAAGGCTAAAAATGTAAACATTCCCGATATTGCATAACAAAAGCAAGGCGAAGAATGTAACATTACCGATATTGCGTAACAAAAGCAAGGCGAAGAATGTAAACAATACCGATATCGCGTAACAAAAGCAAAGCGAAGAATGTAAACATTCCCGATATCAGGTAACAAAAGCAAGGCAAAGAATGTAAACATTACGATATTGCGTAACAAAAGCGAGGCGAAGAATGTAAACATTACGATATCGGGTAATAAAAGCGAGGTGAAGAATGTAAACATTCCCGATATCGCGTAACAAAAGCACGGCGACGAATGTAACATTACCGATATTGCGTAACAAAAGTAAGGCGAAGAATGTAAACATTCCCAATATCACGTAACAAAAGCAAAGCGACGAATGTAAACATTTCCGATATCACGTAACAAAAGCAAAGCGATGAATGTAAACATTACGATATCGCGTATCAAAAGCAAGGCGAAGAATGTAAACATTACCGATATCGCGTATCAAAAGCAAGGCGAATAATGTAAACATTACCGATATCGCGTAACAAAAGCAAGGCGAAGAATGTAAACATTACGATATCACGTATCAAAAGCAAGGCGAAGAATGTAAACATTACCGATATCGCGTATCAAAAGCAAGGCGAAGAATGTAAACATTACCGATATCACATTATTCACCTCGCTTTCATTATGCGATATCAATATTTACATGATCAATGGCAGGAAGGCGCACATTTTAGATAAGTCTATAAGCTTCTATGGAACAAAAAAGGCTTACATGAAGCAAACAAAATCAATTGTTGTGTTGCCCTCAAGTGTCAAAGGTCTTGAAGTCTTTTTCAAGACTTTCGGTCAATTTTCCTGCTTCTTTTTTTGTTGCTGACAAATATCTGAAATATTACTAACAGACCATGGTTTATGACAAAACAAAATTAGTGAATGTCAATTTGACTAATGTTTCTAGTTTGATAATAGTGTAAAAGCAATCTATTCAAGCAAACTTATTGATTTCAAGCAGAGAATAGTTATTTTGACAAATTGGGTAAAAAATCTTAAAACAATACAAAAATTGCGACCTTGATTCTTGAGATTTAAGGGCAACAACAACAACAATGCCCTGATATGAAAACATCAAGTTATTGTACAGTATAAAACATTCCCTTATGTTTAGTTCCCAGGCCTGCTTATAACAGACTATCACTATGATAATACACTTCGCCTATTGTAGACAAAGTGAACATGAACAGCTGTTTGTCAGTGCCAAAAGTACGGTCTGATTAAAGTTCAATATTAAAACAGTAAGTGCTAGTACAAATGAAAGACTTGAGTAGTTTTGAATAAAGCAAATGTTATATATCGGCTATATCTAGGTTAAATAGGCGATAATGTGCCACAATTTGCTTTTAGGGATACGACATCACATGTTGAGCTACGTATGATATCAGTGTCACTAATCGGTCAATACACAACCAATTTGACTACATAATTGACGTCAGCGTTGAAATTGCAAAGAAAAACCCTTTTTTTCCTACCAATTGCGGACAAAATAGGCAAAATATCATATAATATGCCCTGATTTGCTTTTTAGAATACGATATCACATTTTGAGGTACGTATGATATCTGTGTCACTGATCGGTCAATCTGCAACCAATTTGACGACATAAATGGCGTTCACATTGAAATCGCAAGGAAAAATTGGGTTTTTTCAACCAATTCTGGACAAAATAGGCTAAATATCATATACCGTAATGTGCCCTGATTTGCTTTTTAGGATACGATATCACATTTTGAGGGAAGTATGATATGTGTGTCAATGATTGGTCAATTCGCAAGCAATTTGACGATATAAATGACATTCGCGTTGAAATCGCAAAGAAAAACACTTTTTTTCCTACCAATTGCGGACAAAATAGGCAAAATATCATATAGTGTGCCCTGATTTGCTTTTTAGAATATAATATCACATTTATAGCTAAATATGATATCGGTGTCACTAAATCGGTCAATTCGCAACCAATTTGACGACATAAATGACGCTCGCATTGAAATCGCAAGGAAAAAATGTGTTTTTTTCTTCAACCAATTCCAGACAATAAATGTGCCCTGATTTGCTTTAGGATACAAAATAACATTTTAAGCTACGTATGATATCGGTTTTACTGATCAGTCAATCCGCAACCAATTTGACAACATTAATGACGTTCGCGTTGAAATCAACCAATTGACATCACACGGAAAAACTCTTTTTTTTCAACCAATTGCAGACAAAATAGGCAAAATGTCATATAATGTGCCCTGATTTGCTTTTTAGGATATGATATCACACTTTGAGGTACGTGCGATATCTGTGTCACTGATCGGTCAATCCGCAACCAATTTGATGACATAAATGACATTCACGTTAAGATCCCAAAGAAAAACACTTGTTTTCCTACCAATTGTGGACAAAATAGGATAAAGTAAATATCATATTATGTGCCCTGATTTACTATTTAGGATACGATATCCTATTTTTTTCTACGTTTCATATCAGTGTCACCAATTTGACAACATAAATGACATTCGCGTAGAAATCTCAAGGAAAAATGAGTTTTTTCCAACTAATTCCAGACAAATTAGGCAAATATCATATAATGTGCCCTTATTTGATTTTTATTAGGATACGATATCACATTTTGAGTTTCGTATAAAATCAGTAACAGATTTGTGATCGAAAGACATTTGTTGTCCTAAAATCAATGCCCTAGCACCATAAATGTGATTTGGGTGGTTAAATCTCGGATTAGAAATATCAAAGTCAGATGTTGTAAGCTTAAAATGGTAGGTAAGCTTACTACAAATTCTTTTCATTGGTTAAACTGGCCAAAAATCGCTCAAAAATAACAATACAGACAAAAATCAGGTGCAGACTTGTTCTAGTTAACTCCGGACAGGATATGAGCCCATACAAATTGTGGTACTGATTGATCAATTAGAAAACAATTTCTCAAAACATTACGTAATACATTTTCAAAGACAAAAAATCAACGTCTTTTTTATATATGGCGGAAAGCATACAAAATTAATATATGGCGGAAAGCATACAAAATTAACCTTCTGTCTACAAAAATTCACCCCAAAATTCACTGTATGAATTAAATTGAGTCTAAAACTTGATCTAAGATTATGAGCTGTGAGTCTAAAACTTGATCTAAGATTATGAGCTGTTAAGTGTTATAAAAATTTAGTACATGGCCCTTTTATCCATAGTACGAAGACAACTGTGAACTATCACGCAAATCCACTTCAAAAGTTCACAAAAAGTACTATACAATGACACAGTTATTCAATGGCGATGATATCCATCTCTCATCCAATCAAAGCCATCGACACGGATGGACCTGGAGGTGCATATAATTCATCTGATACAAATACACAATGATATCCAACGGCACACTTCTCATCCAACCAATATGAACTTATGAAAGTATCGTTTAGCTGGACCATTTGAAAATTATACCAATTAGGTTTTCTGTGCCAAGTGACACTTGGAGCCATAAATAACACGTACTCGTTTGATCGATTACCAGATCCAAGTATAATATAGTACTAGCCCTAGGGCTAGCACAAAAATGCTCTTGTATTTTAAAAAGGGGAAAAATAAGGATGGGCCCTATGTGAATCTCCTGGTTAATCATATATCCTTTATCTATGGTTTAATCCATGAAACTAAAGGAATTAGATTGCCAGGCCTTTTTGACATATTTGATATTTGCATAATAAAATGTAAACTTTATACAAATGTAAACTTTAGAAAATAGTATTAATTAATTTGTTTATATCAAGCTATTTTGTACCAAAATATATAAGATATTATTAATTTTAAAATGTACTCTCTGTAGAATTTTGGAATCCTTTGATTAGCATGGGCCTGCTTTTTAAACATTTAAAAATTCTACAAATTGATCAAAATTGCTCATTTTATCCAAACAAAAATAGAAATACCCCTGTGGTCTATGGCCTCGTAATCATATAAGTGTTTGCTCTATTATCTATAGATAATGGTTTCAAAATTATCACAAATCAATTGAAATTGAATCAACATTTACCTACAATTCTATACTGCAGATTGGTATATGGAGATTTGCCTGTTTCAGGTCAAGTCTATTCATGTGTGACCATGGTTTTTTCCCGGCAAGCGATTCCAAATTTCCCTTCAAAATGGAATACATTTCTTAATGAAAGAGTAACATTTCCCTCAAAATGCCAAAATTTCCCTCAAAATGCCAAAATTTCCCTCAAAATGCCAAAATTTCCCTCAAAATGCTCAAATTTCCCTGCAAGGAGCTTTCCGTATTGCCTACTTTTTCAGCCTGTGTGTGTGACCCTTATGGTCATGTTTAACATTCGTTGAGATATTATGATTTTTTTTTCTCCATTATGTGAACATTCCCATGTAGAACTTTAGCTGCAATCATAGATAGTAAATACCTTTTTACCGACTATGCTGCAATACTGTGATAAATTGTCCTTAACTCTGCTCTCTTTCCCTGGCACACTCGCACAAATTCTGGCCCCTTGATCAAATCTGATTGTACATTGGTTTTGTACATTGTACATTGACATTGGAAGCCAAGTAAACAAAAATGTTTTACTTATTTTGCTGCGACTCATAGATTAAACAAAAACATATACATTTGGGGTTGTTTTCATTTTTTGTTGCTTTTCACTTTTTCTTGTTACCTTAATTCTTTTACTTTCTTTTATCTTTCTTTTCCCTATTTTTCCTTTCATTTTTTTGCTTTCTTTTATTATTCTTTTTTTCCTCATTTTATTTTGAGTAGTATTTTTTAGCATTCAGGGCCGTTATGGTTAAATTATGAGATTGTTTGTAAGTGCAATTTTAACCATTTTAAGGCATTAAATAAGAAACACTTGGTAACCTTTTTGATAAAAAGTATACCCAGCATTGAACAATTATTGTTAAAAAGCTAGAGGACCAGACAACCTGTATTTATTTTGCTTTATCTATCAGGGAATACCCTCAATATGCGGTTAATGATATTTGTTTAGGTGATAAGAGTGGCATCTTTGTACTGCCCAGGTATGAGATCCCAAACCTATAAACAGAGCGAACCGCCCCTCTGATAGAACCTAAATGGGTTCATTAGATTTTGATGCATTTGCGAGCAAAAGGCTATATGAGTACTTGTCTTCTCATACTGGACAGGGTATCTATATGAAGAG
>CM069441.1:10059269-10083603 GCA_035610835.1 Ophiura sarsii
TAAATTGAGGGTCACTTCATTACTCCAATGATATTATTATAGTGGTATACAAAACCAGGTTTTCATATTGTTGGAACAAGCGTTTGTGAATTGGTTTCAACGTTTTAATAAGAGTATCAACTCAAGTCTGGAACTAGGATTTCTTCTAGGGCGGATTTTGTAAAAGTGTACCTTTTCTAAATGTGGACCTTTTTACTATGGGGGGGGGGGGGGCAAATTTAGTAAAAGTAGACCTTTATACCAACATATTGACCTATTTTCAACTAAGAGGCATAAAACACAACAACATTTTGTTCAACTTTTTTTGAGACTTTTGGGTTACCTCTTGGTCACGCGCCTCTATCAACTTGACAATAGGCTGCACTAGATAATTATTCAATATCAGCCAATGACAAACTTGAGAGGTTGTTGATTACCATTCAATATGTCGCAATAACCAATAGCGTACACCAGGACACGTAGTAGGGAAGCTGTCTATTTGTATATCTGATAAGATTCTATCTATCCAATGATAGAATCAGCTGATAACTGTCATATCCAATGCTAAGTAAATATGCCCATTTTAATTATAGCGACCTTGGAATTATTTCACGTTTTACAATTAAATTGCATACCTTGTAGTCAACCATCTAGAAAGGCTATAGACTCCAGTTGTTTTGATTCGTCTTTTTTCGTGCTCTCTGGGCTCAAAAACAACAATTTGATGCCAGTCCAACTGTGTTTAAACAGGTTTATTAAAATGTGTGTAAAAATTGGTTTCAACGTTTTAATATTTTAAAGAGAATATTTCGAAAGTAAGGAGCTATGTGCATTGTTGTAATCATTTTAATAGCTATGCATGTTAGTATTATAGGAGAAATTACCTCTAGGGGGGGGGGGGAGAGGAATGATTTTAACTTGAAAAATATCCTGTAGGTGACAAAAAGACACTCTGTTTATACAGGCGGATATGCCTCCTCGATTTGGATCTGGCTTTCTTTTCTTTTTTTAAACGGTTAAAAATGGGGGGATGGGGGGGGCTTGATTTTATGAGTTTCCTTTTTTAATATGTGATTAGTGATGGTGTGCATATTGTCATCTTTTAGGGATTTTCCAGCTTATTGACTGCACTAGCAAAAGGGAAAATAAGCTAGTATTTAAAAATCAATTGGATCATTTTAAAGGGGCATTAAGAGATGTGGTGGAGGCAGCGCCCTCAATTACAAAAATATATGATAAAAACTGGGAGTTGGATATTTTTACAATTGTATTACATGTATGAACTTACACCTATAAGGATTAAGAAAAATCAGCCCTTTATGTACAACAAAACGTCAATTCAAAAATGCTGATCTCCGGCAGATCAGCATTTTACATGGTTAAGGGTGGTATTCCAACATATTTAAAATACTGTTTTAATCAAGTTTTGCTGGGTTTTTTTAGTAGAAACAACAATAATGGCAATTTTTAATGTTTTCTTCTTGAATTCTGAAGTAAATTAATTAAAATTAAAATCAAAACAAATCTATGTAAAATCTTTCAGCCCTCATGACCATATGCATCAAGTCATTACATATTTTATGGTGTGTTTTCTAAAGAAATAATTGAAGAAATTGTTACATATGACAAAAATGGTTGTCTTCCATTACTTTATAATAATAACAATATTTTAACATATTTTATAACAATATCCCTTTAAGGACCAACAATATATGGACCTGAAGAAAGGACAGTGGGTCGCCGCTTTAAGGTGATTTAAAAAATATAATTCTAAACAAGATCTAAAATGTTCTGAAATTTGACAATTGGAACCAAAATGTGAAAGCTGTATGCGCTAATTGTCATATTTTCTTATTCCTGGAAATATTGTTGTAATGTTAACAGTATAATATCAAGATATGAGGCAGAGAATTTGATCAATAATTGATTTGGTTTCTTGTAACAGGTGACAACATTGTACCGCTTTCAAGGCTCAAGATAAGCGACGCTGGGCGATTTTAACCCTTCGGTCCTCCTGCCATAGCGCCCGGTAATGCTGAAAAATAAACAACCGAGCGCTGATATTTTGTCCAAACCAGCGCCCGTTGATGATCGGTAAGCTTGCCTAAGACATCTAATCTCGATTTGGCAATACGATTTAATAATCAGTTAGCTCCCGGTAGACTGAAAGTAGCTCCTGGTTCTCAATAAGTCCCATGATCCGGGCGCTACTTTTGAAAAAAGTAGCTCCCTGTAAAAAAACTATTATGTTGAGCCTTGACCGCTTTTACTCCAGATGTTGGATATACATTGACATAGATAGATTAAAATGTACATCTCTTTAACTCACTAATATTCTGTTAACAATGGATGTTGCGCAATGACAAGAGTATGACCAGACATTTATGGGGTTTAGAACATTGCTGCCTTATAAATACCTGGTCTGTATGTATTATGTTGGCTTATAAGTACTGGTTGTATCCTTTGTTATAAGATTATAATATAAACATTTGCAAAAAAAGGGCGATATCCAACATGTTTCATATATCCAGCATGTTTCACAAACTGTTTTTAAGTTTATTATAACTGCATTTTATTAAAATAGTTGACTTCTGTACAAAAGGAAAAATATAACATAATTATCATTATATTGTTACCATTATTATTATTACCATTATTATAATGCCCATATATCTATAAATAAATTTGTAGAAAAATTGAATTTTTTTTTTAATGTAATTATAATGCCCATTTATAAGCTATTTTACAAGTAATGATAACAAGTACTCACATTTTCATGAAAGAATTTTTTAAAACAATATATAAATATGAGCACAAATATTCGCTTGATATGTGGACATTCGTTTGATGGAGGAGTACAAATATTGCACCAAAATCAATTTATATCAATAAATTATATTCACTATCTACTATAATAGCACATAAGAGCAATTAAATTAATATATCAAAAATCCAACTTTTTGGCAGTACCTTTTTATGAAAGCTGCCATTTTCTATCTGCACCGTATTATTTTTTTACCTTTGTAAAAGCAGTTTCTTTAAACATTTTAAGCAGAATTCTTGTAATTCTGAAAAGAAATTCTGCATATAAACATGCACAGAATATTGTTAGTAAGGAATTTGTTACATTCCTTGGTTTTTAGATTTGTCTCATTTCTCAATTCTCAACAGTGTGTCAATATAAAAATCTCTTCATGAATGACTTTCTAAAAGTGAGAGTAATTTGAGGGGCCACTTTAAAGGGGCATTGAGAGATTGCCGAGGAAAATTAAATTTGGTAAAATTGAATTGTTTCAATAGATAAGTTACGTAGGAACCCTGAAGTGTAATCATTTATGGGAAAAGGGTTGGATAATGGCGCTTGATTCGGTTGAAGCAATTTATGTGCCAAGTGGTGCTGATAAATGGTTTCAGATATTAGTAAGTAGATGCTCAAGTATTATGTGCAAAAAACCTGATATCCAGGAAAATTGGGGGCGCCCTCCCATACATATCTCTCAGTCATTTTTTCACTCAAAATCCACTCCAATTTAACAAAATTACACAAAAAGAGTGAAATATCTCACTATTTTGGAGTGGTTCTTAAAGTCACTCCTGAAAGAGTAGCCAATTCAACTACAACTTTTATGTAACACTCTTTACCCTTGTATAAATCACATCATAAGTGTATATATAATGAATAAAAGACATTGGGAAAACATCAAACTATTTGTTATCGTATTATCTTACAATTATTAATGGTGGAAGAAAGAGTGTACATATAAAGGTCCGTTCATACTCCTGTCATTGGGCATCGCCCGACGTCGACGGGTAAAGCAATGTCAACTTATATCTGGCGACGTTGGCCGATGCGCAACGAAGAGAGTATGAACGAACCTTTATCATGATATGTCACTATTGAAGTAATTGTAAATGTTACAAGTAATTAATTGCACAGCAATTATATAAATCTATGTGCAATGTGCACATGGCCTTCACAGAACTGGAAAAAAGCAAAACAAAAACAAAAACATATTATTCTGATATACAAGTATATATACACCATTTACAAATGGAATTAGCATTTTTTATATTTTATGTAACATAATATGTACATATATACACCATTTACAAATGGAATTAGCATTTTTTATATTTTATGTAACATAATATGTACATATAGAAAAAATTTACATAAATATTTTACAAAAATAAGATATTGCACTTAATTTACTGGTATGTTTATCATACCGGTGTAATTCAATGAGCAATTTGTATAGTTTATGCCTAATAATGGTCAAGGACAGAATAATTCATTTATTGTTGCTCGTGTCCATGGTCAGAGAATAAAACAATAAAAATCTGTCAAATTTTGCGTAAATGTACAACTACATAATTTCAAACAAAGCTAACAAAACTGCGTATTTTAAACTAGTGGAAGACACAGGGTGGAACTTAGATGGTGTAGTCTAACCCTTGCAGCCCTGAATCCCATAAATCCCATTTGAAAACCATGCTGGCAGCACGTATCGCCTCAGTCTATAGGTGATAAATGCGCACAGAATTGTTAATTACAGGCACATGACCCCTGGCCGAATGGACTAAGACAGTGTATTCCATGCTGGAGGACCCGGGTTCGAATCCCATCACTTTCATGTCCGGTTTTTCCTGCTAAAATTTGCCCATTTCTACCCGGATAGTTTTTTCAACATTAACGTCCCTAAGTGTTGGGGTTATTGTACACATTTTTCTCGCATTACCAAAACCTTACAACTCTGAACCCCATAAAATCCCATTTGAAAACCATTCTGGCACCATGTGTCGCCTCAGTCTATCTGATGGCGCTCAGGCAGGCGATGAATGTGCATGAAATTGTTAATTATGGGCATGTGACCCCCTCGACGAAGAAATGTATTCCATGCTGGAGGACCCGGGTTTGAATCCCATCGCCGGCAAGATCGATTTCCCTGTTAAATTTCACCCATTTCCACCCCTTAACTAATCTTGAAAAATGAAAGTGAAAAAGAATGCCTTCATGGCGCACTCTTCTTATGAAAGAGTAAAATTTAAAATTCACTCTTCAAATGGTGACACTTCACTCTGGAAATTGTGAAAAATAGAGAGATTCACTAGAAAATAGTGACATCAATTAATTTAATATCTCTATGATTTCTACCAATTACTTAAATACTGTGAACTTGTGTAATTGGCATAAGTTGCATAAAATATTGTGAGAGTAGAGAGGCTTTGAGATTTTAGTGTAAACCCAGTTCATACTTAATCAATTCTTAAGGAAATGGTTAGAGATATATCCAAATTATCCAAAAGGGGTTTCTGACCATGTTCCTATATCTTTTCCATAATAACTAAGTTGTATTTGAAATGGTAAGTATTTACTCATAACCATTCAAAATTCTTTTCTTTTTTAGAATGACTGTTTTGATCCTTTTTAATTGTTAGAACCGGCCTATTATTTTTAAAATTATATTGGGTACTCGTTACCCAGGCCACATTTAATGAACCTTGATCATGAGACTTAATACTATGGCCAACATTTAATAATTTGTATTACCCATGGCAGGTAGTACCATCTAATCAATCTATAGGCTACACAATACTTTGTACCAAGGTAAAGATTGAAAAATCTACATTGTGTTGTTCTATACAATGATACCAATTGTTTTAATTTGATTAATGCTGTTTAATAGTAGGTCTAAGACTATGGACCAGTATTACAGAAGTCAGCCAGAAGCCAGGGCCTGCTAGCAAAACCATTGAATCATATAATGCTGAAGCCAGCCACCAAAGCCTTTCAGTAATTGGTTCGAGACCATGGACCAAGAATGTTGAAGACGAGGTTCCTAATTTACCAGTTTTAAAAAGGTTCAAGAAGATGGACCCGTAATACAAGATGATTTCTTGTGATAGATAGAAGACCATGGATCCGTAATGCAGAAGCCAGGCCCCCAGGATTTACTTTGATAGATAAGAACCAAAGTACCCGTAATGCAAAAGCCAGGGCCCTTTAGCTTTCCAGTATTGCTTTCATGACCATGTACCCGTAATACAGAGGCCCGGGCCCCAAGCTTTCAAGTATTGGGTTCATGACCATGTACCCGTAATACAGATGCCCGGGCCCCAAGCTTTGAAGTATTGGGTTCATGACCATGTACCCGTAATACAGATGCCCGGGCCCCAAGCTTTCAAGTATTGGGTTCATGACCATGTACCCGTAATACAGATGCCCGGGCCCCAAGCTTTCAAGTATTGGGTTCATGACCATGTACCCGTAATACAGATGCCCGGGCCCCAAGCTTTCAAGTATTGGGTTCATGACCATGTACCCGTAATACAGATACCCGGGCCCCAAGCTTTCACGTATTGGGTTCATGACCATGTACCTGTAATACAGAAGCCAGGGCCCCAAGCTATCCAGTATTGGTTTCATGAACATGTAGCCGTAAAGCGGAAACTGGGCCCCAAGATTGGGTTCATGAATTTGTACCCGTAATGCAGAAGCTAGGGCCCCAAGCTATCCACTAATAGTTCAAGATCATTATGGCACCATCACTGTAAATTTTACTATTCAGCCTCGTTCATATAACACTGACTACCTTGCAATATGAACACTATTATGGCTTTAAATGAGACAAAACAAAGACTTAAGTTTGTCCCATCAGTGACAAGCACACATAGCAATTATATGTGTACATTTTCTCCTAATTTATAATGTTTTAAACTTTTTGAAAGTGTGATGATAAGTTTGTATTCTTCTAGTGACAGAAACTTCTATACGATACTTTTGTAAAAGTTGTTGGGACAAACTGTTTTATCATTTACCATATATAAAATATATTATCTATTGCATTTTCTCTTTCCTTTCTTTGTTTTATGTACTACACTATCTTCTTTGCTCTTGTGATTTGTACTTTTACGCAAATGTTGATTGGATAAGATTCTGCAGACATTTAGATAATATTGTGGTTGGTTCATTACATGATACCAGCATGTAAGTAACCAATCAAAAATGAGCTTCTATACCAGTTGGCAACTGAATAGTAGTATTTTTCAAGCTCTACCACCAGAGATCTTGATGAATCTCTGATTTGCTAATACATAAAGTATTCCTCTCTTTAACCAATCGGGCTGAGTGTGGGGGTGGGTGTGTGTTAGTGGCAGGCACAAATCAGTTGGCAGAATCTGTGGCAGTATACATTTAAAATACAAAGAAAAAAATCAGTTTCTCGGCATTGAATCCCCATGGTTACACAGCAGAGATGAGACTTTCTATGTAATGTTTTTGTTGGTCATCAACTACCAATGTATTACGTCGTTTGTCATGTTCACAAGGTTCCCTTGTTGATCTTACGCTTGTTACTGATGTTCTGCTAAATGATGTTCTGCTAAATGATGTTCTGCTTTTTCGCCGTGTTTCTTTCGGTTCACAATCGGGACAGTCGGGAATGACACTAATAGAATAGTAACTGTCAAAAGTTTGCCGCCTTTTGCTTTTGATGTATCTTATCAAAGGAATTGTAGCAAAAAGTAATCCAGATAATGCAAATACTCCAGACACAAGAACCATCGGTAATGCATAGCTTCCTGTGATGTCATGAAGACCACCTGTGTTAATAGAATACATATGTGCATGTAAGTATCAATGAGCATACCAGGGGACATTTGTGAATTTTGATAAAATGGGGATCTTAAAGGCATATTATGTGATCTTTTCCAGATAGCGCCCTCTATTCATTATTTTTTTTAGAAAGTAGATTTTCTTGCAGATTTACATTTCTGATCATAAATCATACATACATTCCAAGTTACAGAGCGATACGATTCCTAATTACCTCAAAATCATGGTTTTAGAGTGAATTTAGAGTAAAAATATAAACTGTCGGAGTTATCCGACAGTTTATTTTCACTCTAAAATCATGATTTTGAAGTAATTAAGAATCGTATCGCCCTGTAACTTGGAATGTATGTACGATTTATGATCAGAAATGTAAATCTGCAAGAAAATCTTCTTTCAATTTTTTTTTCGATGTTGAGGGCGTTCCCTGGAAAGATCACATAATATACCTTTAACCCTAACAGTAACAAGTACCATGAAATACCATGACTCAGCTTATCTCCCAGCGCATGCGTTGACGGCTTCCATGACGTAATCGATCAAGCCTTTATATTGAGCGTAATGTGAAGCTGATAGCCGTGGCTTGCCTGTGTGGGCCAGCGGTTGATGTACGGATGGTCCCTGGATCGATTCCCAGTCGGGGAGCAGCGATTTCTTTGTTCAAACTTCTCTCAAATCCTTGTTTATTGTTTAAAAACCAAGATCAAGTGTTAAGGTTAAGAAGTGGGGAAGACTTCCATTTGTTCTTTTCAGCTATTTTTGCTGCAATTCTTGGATTCAACTCTCTCCCCACCCCTATACTTTTCATTTTTCAAGAAACTTGCACCCCTGCTGAAAAGGTTCTAACAACTGGCAGGAAAGGGGGAGGTCTTTATGAGGGATGCTCAGATATCTATTTGATCAGAAAAATAAACAATATCCAAAGATGGAGAATTGGTTATAACTTTACTCATAGAATATCACTCTCATAACTTACCAACAAGGAATGATCCCATTATGTATCCTGCTCCCATTCCAGAAAGATACATGGTTGACACTCCAGTTGGATGCTTCAACTCTTCCACACCACCTGTGATTGGATATATATGCCATATTGCACGGCCAAATGAAGCCACTGTAAAATAACCAAAAAGAGAACATCATATTAGTATATGTCAATAAAATGTGTGGGCCATTAAAGTCTTAACAGTGGTTGTTACAAATCATTGATTGTATGGGAAGCAAAACAGTAATCATTTAATACCATACAGTTTTAAGCAAACATTTTGTAAGGTCGTTTGTTTTCTGTAAATATCTTTTCACCCAATACAGTCATTTATTTGGTGAAAAGTCAATAGCATAGACGAACAAGGTCAAAGCTGTCTTAAATAAAAATGCAACACATACATCCAACAATTGAACAATATGTTTTACCAGTATTATTGTATTGCCCTTTTGGCCTCTTAAATAACTAACTAAGTAAGCACGCATTAATCTTGGTATTTAGAATTTCTCATAAAATATCAATTTGGGTAATTTAAAGCTAGTTTAAGGTCTTTTGATGCCACATTCATTTAATCTTTACTTATTTTCAAATTTAAGAATTTAGACATTTTCAAATTTTGAATTAAATCTACAGATTTTAGTTACTATTCTTCTACAGAATACTCGGATATTACTGGCAATTTTAAATTAACATCATCCTCATGGTCTACAGAGAGCTCCAATTTTTATTAATATGGCTATACCTATTACATGCAATTATTGCACCTAATCTATCTGTACATATATTGATGACTACCCGGTTTTCACATTTTGGTAGTATCTTTTGTTGATTAATTTGGGACAATTTTGTTCTTAACATTGATAGAGGATTTCATGGAGTTCAGTAACATCCTATTTCATTACTATGTTGAACTTCATTTGAAACAAGAAAGTATTAAAGGAGGAAGACCTCACTGTGCAACTTTGTTTTCTGCACCAAATTGGAGAAATGGTCAAATGTTCTACCATTATTAAAGGTAGATGTTCCGATTTTCAACTTGAAGTTTTCTATTCTACATGAAAGGTCATCCTTAAAAACGTCGTGTCCCAAAATTTGAGATGCATAGCTAGTATTATGGTTCTTATTTTAGACGCACAAGATGCTGTGAACTGTACCCATTGAGTAGTACACAAACTATATCGGTGGTAACCACCATTCGCGGTAATTCAACGCTATTTCGTCGATTTCTCTGTCATTATACCAAATTAGGCCGTCAAATTTCAGTATGATGATGAGAAAAATACGAGCTTTCATATGATATGAAAATCTCCGTATGTTTGAAATAATTCTGTGTTACGAAAATGTGATCGGGTCATCTACCTTTAATTAATGCATCAGATTTAATAATAAATTTGGCACCAAAGATACATAATGTGTTACTGCAACTTTTTACCTCTTTGGCAAAATAAAAATCTGATGAATATTCTATGGCATAGGAAACATTGTTGTTTTTGGTGAAAGAGGCAAAAGTCCAATAAAAAGGTCACTTGGGGTGAACATTTTATTTTGGGGGTTAATGATACCCATGGTCAGCATATTAAGATATTGGCCCTCCCCATCCCTGGCAAGTTCAAATCCTAGTTGCACCACCGTATGTCATGGCCATGCCTCTCCATAAACATATTTGATACCAGAAGAATCTGGTAAAGTTGAACTTTTATTTCCATAAAGCAATATGCCTTCTCAAAAACTCATTTGGTCGATATCATTATCAGACGTTTTCAAAATTGTATTGATGTTGTAATAATATATACTTACAAATAACAAAGGCTGCAGCAGTGGCATACGTATTACTTAGCACCAGACCAATAGTAAATACTGCATCTATGATATTTCCAAATATAGCTATATATATTGATGGTACAACGTGAAGGCATCCTGCTAGAGAGTATAAGATAATTTTGCCCAGGATCTCTCCAATGCCACACATGAAGAGAATGGAAGCAGCTTCACCTTCGGTTAAACCCATACTGGTTAAGTAGCTTGCCTGGAAAAGACAATTAATTTGGTGAAAAATTAAGATAGTATAGTAAAATAAAGTGACTTGTTCCAAATGTTTGAAGACCGTATTGCCGTAAAATAATTGGATGACGTAAAAAGTCACATTAGATGAGCAATGGTTACCACAAGTAAATTGTACTTACAAATTAAATAAACCACCTCGTTATCTTATGACAAAGTATCTGTGTATCAAAACTGTCCTAGTCATGGAAATTGTTTTGATATATTCAACTTAAACTTATGGTGTTCCCTTCCCAATATCAATGGCCGTTCAGCACAACTTTAGATATAAAGAAATTGAATTAAATAGTGTGGTTAAAGGTGGATGTTCCGATCACTTTAGGGTGTTTTTTTGCCCATCAACATATTTTGATATAAAAAGAAGCCCAATGTTGTTCTCATTTCTTCTGTAAAATATATGTTCCATTTAGACGTTATAGCGAGTGAATTACTGCCGATGGTGGTTAACCACCCGGACAGTTTGTGAACTACTCAATGGGCAAATTTCATCAACTTGTGCTTCTAAAATAAGAACCATGGAGTTATGCAACTCAAACTTTGGAATATGACTAGAATGACCCTTCATGTAGAATAAAAAACATCAAGTTGAAAATCGGTTCAGCAATCGGAACACTGCCTACCTTTTATTGACATACAATTAATGCTCTTACCAGATTAACGAAGTAGAAGGTGAACCCACTCATGGTCCCTGCCACCGCCAAGCTGTAGATCCAGGTTCCAGGTGTCCTCAAGAATTCACTTTGACTAGTTTTACTCTCAGTGGCTGCTGTTTTTTCGGAATCTTTGTTCTCAATCTTAGCACCATCTGCTTTTGATTCGCGCCGTTTCATCTCTTTTTCCTTCTCTTCCTCATCGGGTTGATTTTCTTCCCATGTTCTCGGTGGAGGACACATGGGGATACAACTGATCAGGCATACACCAAGAATAACAGCAGACATTATTTGCATAGCAACTCTCCATCCGTAACTCTGGATGAAATAGTGTAGCATCGGTAGAGTGACCAACCAGGCTGCATAAATACAAAGAAACACGTTTTTGTTAAATTCCGAGCCACTACACCGATGACTTTCTTCGATGAGGCGACGATTCCATGTTGTACATGCTTTGAAGTTTGGCGTTCATGACTTTAAGAAGGGCCTGTATTAAACAGACATGATAAAGAAATAGTAACATTATTTTTAATAATTAGTTTGGATATGCTTTACCAGACCACCACTGCAAATAGCATGATATTGAAAGACGACCGGCGTATGGGATGGGTGTATAATATAATGAAACTTTCGGTATACGGACTGCTTTTTAAGACTAAAGCATGACACCCGCACTAACATCGGCACAGTTTGGGCTAAATTCCAAGCTGGTGTTATGCTATAATCAAACACATTATTATCAGTGTAAACGCATATATCACTGTATCCATTCGACTTGTACATCTGAAAAGACCAGGTGATGGGTATCCTCATTCATTGGAAGGTATGATATCAAATGGGAAATGTAAGGCGCACTGTCAATCGCCTATTGAATTTCTCGTTCGTATAGAAAAGTATTGGATCCATTATGCTTTCCAAAGATCGATGTTCTAGTCCATGTACAGTGGATGCAATGAATAACGGTGGGATTTTGAATTTAATCATGTTAATTGGGGAGCAGCCAGTATTCGGAGGCCAAAGCGGAATACGAAAAATTGGATTACAATCTAAAATTTTTGTTTTGTTTTGCCGCGGTGTTCCAGATTTGATGACGAAACGCCTGAACAGGCCCCTTTGGCTGCAAACAGGATAAGGTTCTGGTTCTGGTTGATTGAGTCGGCGTTGTGCTAAAAAACACATATAAGCCAACTTGACTATGTAACACTTGTATGAATTCTTGACTGGGGTTCGCTTTCTTGAGAAGGCCCTTTGGCTGCAAAGAGGATCGTAAGAACCACATCATGCATAGGGCGAATTGGTTTTGTAGATCAGTATGTCCGATACTGTTTTGTGTGGTGACGATGTGTTATGCATCTGTTAGGCTGTTGCGTGTGCTGATATAATAGCCAAAGGGTCAAACCCAACTCACTCCCTCGGCCTCATCCTAAAGAACAGAACTTGGATAGGATGTCATTTAAATCCAATATATCTTTAATAATTACAAGGTAAAATCAAGTGTCTCATCGCAATGATGCGCTAAGTTTATTCCTTCAAACAAAGACCTATAAATGCCTGAGACTACGCACATTAGTTTCCGGGGACTATTTCCAATACCTTTCCAGATTCCCATTTCCCCGGGGTCCCATTCTGAGCCCTAGGCCTAGATGATAGATACGATTGCACAATCAGGGTCACCCTTTTGCAGCATGCATGCTAGAAATACAGTGATCAACCGAATTGAACTTAATACGACTTATTTTTATCAAAAGTGTGTCTCGGTATCTATAGGCCTAACATAGTCCATTAAAAGTGAACTTTGATTGATAGTTGCAATGATAATCATTGATTACATCATTGACTTATCAGACAAGTCCATGTTTATGTAATACGAGTCTGATCAAAATACTCGAGTTTATACGCAATTATTCTCCAAAATAGAGATATGCTTATTATACCTCGGATTCTAACATTATCATGGTTGTTATAATGGTTATGTCACATTCGACACATATTAAAAGATCAACGACACGTGATTTATCGCGCAATTGTAGTTTACGTTGTTACTTTATTGCCTGCGTTAGTAGTGCTTTTTGCCGTGCAATTATAGCTGCGATATGAGCCTTGACGCGTTATGCGTCATATCAGTCATTGGTAATATACAAATACTACATGGTTAGAGGGGAAATAGTGCAAACTATTTTCCCGAGGTACTGGCTACAGGCCTTCCACCCCGAACCCGGAGGGTGAGGGGTGGTAGGCCTGTAGCCAGTACCGAGGGAAAATAGTGTGCCCTATTGCCACGACCATACCATGTAGTATTTGTTTTATTACACCTCACTGTGACTCTGGGGATGAGGTTGTAGGAAAATAGTCAAAACTATTTCCCTAGGGAAATAGTACTTATGATAGGAATTGGCCAATGAATTGCCATGATTAGTTCATGAATATTTATGAGGTGTAATCAGCATATATCTGATCCCGTGCGGCAACTTGTGTCCCAGGTTCATGTGTCCCAGGACCACAAGCTTAAAATTAGTGTAGGGTTAGGGTTAGGGATTTATTGTTTAAGATTGAGCCATCCTTGTTTTTAACTCCCCGACCACCAATACTTTTCATACCGGGAGTCTACGCACTGAGACCTAATTATTATAACCAAATGTAGATATTAACTTGCATTATCTTTGTTTAACTTTTATAATGCCAAGGTATACAGACACTACTTCATTGTCAGAGTGCGTGTTATCATTGAACAAATACTTCAGCTGACGGTAGGCCTTGATTCTGTTGAGGACGGTCAACTTTTGAACTATGTATGAATGTGAATGTCTCTTTAGCCATACCATGCATTAGGATCGTTGAGATACTGAACTTTTTATTTTTCAAATGTATGTTGTTTTGTTACAGCAGACACTTTTAATGGTACAGTGTAAAACCCGAGAAGTGCTTCCCGTAAGACATTTCGTAATACCCATCGTGTTGGAGCGTGCGATTGGTATAGTCATACGTGGAGTATCGATAAAAATATCGCTGTTGGCAAATTAAAATCGTGTGCTAATTACCTTTAATTAAGCAACATAAAGTGCCAATACCTAAATTGAGTGCATCCGTAGGCCTATGTACTATAATTCTAGCAACACTATTCTATTGAATTCATGGCGAACTTATTAACGCATGTCTTTGTGTCGTTATTGAATTAAGTTGCCACTTCGCGAGTTCGATTCCCATTGATCATGATTCATTTTAGGAATATTTACTCAGGTATGCAGCTATTCGCTCGTAAATCCATTAATTCGTCTTAGCATACTGTATTCAACTATATGTGCCGAAGTGTGGCACAGAGAGACTGGACTCCCTGAACATGCTGAATCATGGGGATCGGACTGTCATTTGTCTGAATAATTTAAGAAGCCTGATGAAGGCCAATTCAAATTCTGAGTATACTGTTTCAAGTTTGAAGGGTCTGAGTGACATTTAAAATTAATTATTTAATTATCCTTTATTGCCTTTATTTCAAAACAAGTGGTCGCAACCAATATCAACGCATATTGAGGATTGTGCATTTAATTATATTATAACATTAATTTCATATATATCCAAGTAATAATCCGAGGTAATAAGTTATACAATCGTATTCTTTGTTTGTTCATTATCATATCTGTTAGCATCAAAGTCATAGTGCAAATGAAAGTTATGAAAGTAGTTTTAACTTGGAGTCCTAAATAATCAAATGATTAACTATTTTGCAATTCGCGGTTAATTTGAACGCGGGCCTGGAAACAGGACGTATAGGTCTAAAAAGCCTAAACTCAAAATTTATTTTAATTGATCTAACACCTCATTATATTTATCAACTTATTTTTAAATTTTAAATTTGTGTTGTTATTTATACATTATTTTTAGATACGACATCGTTTTGATATTTAGTAAATAATTTGTTCCCCGTCGCGTAGGCCACCAATGCATTTTTGTATAATCTTAGCCACATTATATTAGTGTTTTTGTTGTGGTGGATTTTTTAATTATTGTTTAAGTTAAAGATCCTAGAAAATAATCTTAAATGCTATTTTGAGACCATTATTAATTCGTAAAATATAATGTCAAGATGGCATTTTTTAAAGAGGTTAACCTGTCTTTAAGATAATCAATATCAAATACCAGTGACTTGATGTGGCCAATCCCTAGTGCTAAAATCACAACTGCTAAATAAACAATTTAAAAACAATAATTGATCACATCGCAGTTTCAGATCTCCTAATATTCCAACTTGTCGTTAAGGTAAATGATTGCTGTGATATGGATGTTATATCTAATGTGAAGATAGCAATGTAACATATGGGTGCTATCTACTGAAGAAAGAAATGTAATATATGGGTGCTATCTACTGAAGAAAGCAATGTAATATATGGGTGCTATCTACTTTAAAAAGCAATGTAATATGGATGATATCTACTTAAAAAAGCAATGTAATATGGATGCTACCAGCTGAAGAAAGCAATGTAATCACTACTCCTTAAAAGTACAAAATGAAGTTAAAGGAAATTTGTAAACTGATAGAAGTTCGGCTAATCTTCCTAAATGTAGGCCTAAACAATATCACACAATAAATGGCCGCATTTATATTTGTCTAGGCACAAATCATTGATTTGCAACATGAATTTCTTAAAACTCATAAAAATACACAACCGTCATCATCACGACAGTGCATGGTTTGGCGTAGTTTTAAACAAATTCGCTCAAAGCCTTCATACTGACATTTTCCCGAGTCCGTTGTTTAGGTACTCTTGATTTCAATTACCTCCAGAAATGTATTTTATTTAAAGTTGATATTGTTCTCTGTCAGGGCTTTTATCTTATTCTTATGTCAGTTTCATGTCTCTTTTAACTCATCCTATTTGTGTTTCTTGTATATTTTATGTTGGGCTATTGTTCACATTTTGTCTTTTTATACACGAAATACCAAACAAAAACAAGCAAAGTTATACATAGAACTGGGTGAATTTTTGTTATCCTACAATAAAAAACTATGTGGATTCAAAACAGCAAACACCCCTATTCATTTTCCTTTTGGTACGATGCTGTTGACATAATATTAGGCGTTTAATTGTATGATTTCAAGTATTAAATCGATTTCACTGAAAACTTGATTAGCCAATATAAGTGATTCCAAAGCTATAAAAGGGTCTTTCCACTCAACATGCTCAATATACAACAGATAAAGCAATCAATTCACAAATTACGGTCATTTGAATAGACAGTGATGCTACATTTGGCATACGCTATAACCAAGTTTAGGGACTGATGTTTTGTTTTGCTTAATTGGTGTACTTAGCACACATTTTTAATTAGGTTCCTATCGGGGAGGACAAATACTACACGACTTCATGTATCGCATGCTCCAACACGATGGGTATCACGATTTCATGATTACAAGGGTTTCACCCCGGGTTTCACTGTATTTTCAAACCATGTATATTTAGTGTGGATAACAATTACTTTGATAAGTAAGGGGACTATACGCCTACGTTAATTAACTCTTCCTTCATCTTGTATATCTGATATCTTTAACACACCATATTAACCTATACTTACATGCTGAAAAGCCAACTGATCCTAGAGTCACTGGACGCTCACTGTTCGTTGGGAAATACTCCAGCTGAAGACATAGCGACGCATGAAACAAGAAGTTAACACCGAGTCCAAACGATACACCCAAAGTTAGAAATAGGTAATAGATTGACGGTACAAATGATGATGTAAATGCGCCTAAAGAGCAGAGAAGAGTCCCCAGAATAGTAATGGAACGATGGCTTATTTTGGTTTCTAGGTACGCTGTCAGTGGACTTGTTAAATAGGCTGTTGCACTCATCAAGCATCCCACATACCCTGTAAAAAATCAAGAAAATAAACATACCCTGTAAAAAATCAAGAAAATAAACATACCCTGTAAAAAATCAAGAAAATAAACATACCCTGTAAAAAATCAAGAAAATAAACATACCCTGTAAAAAATCAAGAAAATAAACATACCCTGTAAAAAAACACGAAAATAACGATTTTGTGATTAAAATAGACTGAAAATTGTTCTCTTTTTCAAAGTTTTTCCAGTTTCACCAATGTAGACTTGGTCATATGTCACGCAAAGAATAGATAAACTCCAGGTTGGAGCTCCTTGGGGATAGGGTCTTTTGGGATGAATTAATCGTTGTCGAGTAAAGTGTTTTTGTTCATAAGATTTGTCTTCCGAAGAACATAGCGTATATCTTCTGAAGTCCCTGTTACGTCAAAATGACAGTACATTTAGGTCTTGTGACCATTTCAAATCCGAAAATATACGACCACCCGAATGCTTCCGATTAGCCGAGTGATTTGACGCTCGGTTACATGACCTGTCAGCTCCTGACAGGTCATGGCCATGTGCCGGAGAAAAACAACGTGTTTTTTACCCGTCTGCCCGTGTGATAGATTGCGCTGGTGTTGGTGATAGATTGTATCCCTCACAAAGTTGATGTTGCGGCATTTCAGTTACAAAAACGAGTGAGATGAAAGAGATTTGGGGTAATATTTTCACTTTTTACCGTCTGCTCGATACATTTGGAATTTGTCCGTCAGCGCCTTTGTTGATAAAAAAACAAAATAGTCTCGTTCCACGTTTTACTTCTCATGTGTGCACGCGTGTATGTAAACATAGGCGGACAATCAACTAGGGCAATGCTGTGAATGCGATCAACTGTTGCGAAGAACGCGCAACGCACCACTCCATGTGACCTGTTTTTCCGAAGATTTCCGATCTCAATTTGAAATGGTCTATAGGTTAGGTCGGGTCGTATTATCATGGCAATGGGTTGGTCGTATAGATAAAGGCCTCAAGCCTTTCACAAACTTTGAAGGGTAATTGTTCTGCTTCAAAGCCATGTTCTCACTGTGAGTGTTAGATGGAACAATCTTAAACAGCTAAGAAAGTTTAAGCAATCTCATTGGTTTTCAGAGAAATCGGCTACATTTACATGACACAATATAACCCGGGAAGGTGGCTTACGTTTTAACAGTGCGTCCGACCTTCACAATGCGTGGTTCGCTCCATAACCAGATTACGCGCACTTCTGCAGTGCGTCTTTGGCGCCTTTCCTGCGCTCATGCCGGCGCCGCGACGCTAATACGCATGGTGTACTCATCGCAGTCGCATGGGATTGGATCATGTTTGTGGGTTATTCGATCCTAGCAGGGGGGTAAAGGTTTTCAAATGTGGACAATAAAATGCACTTATTTCTTTGATAAATATCTTATGATAGTGTTTAAGAATGAAAATAATGGTATTGTTTTTAGACCGTACCCGTGTTATTATTGTCTGACATAAATGCTTTCGGTAGAATTATTTTTTGCGTAGAACAACTCCGCCTTGTTCTGTTGTTGTTCTACTTAAATTAATACTATCGTCCGCATTTATGTCAGACATTCTTAAACAGCTAAGAAAGTTTAAACAATCTCATTGGTTCTCAGAGAAATCGGCGACATCTAGATGAGACAACTTAACACGGGGAGGTGGGGCCTACGTTTTAACAGTGCGCCCGACCTTCACAATTCTTAAACAGCGAAGTAAGTATGATTGTTCACAGATAGTCAACTATCTGTGGATTGTTTAAAGACTGAGAATAAAGGTAGTGTTTTTAGACCGTACCCGTGTTATGCGGCGTCGTTGTTCTACTTAAAGTATACTATCGTCCGCATTTATGTCAGACAACTTATAACACGGGTACGGTCTAAAAACAATACCTTTATTCTCTAAATATAACACGGGTGCGGTCTAAAAACAATACCTCTATTCTCATTCTTAAACAATCATACTTCAGACATTTATCAAAGAAATAAGGACATTTTATTGTCCACATTTGCCACTACTTTTACCCCTGCTAGGATCGAATAACCCACAAACATTCCATCCAATCACATACGATGAGTAAACCATGCGTAAGCGTCGCGGCACCGGCATAAACGCAGGAAAAGCGCTAAAGACGCACTTCAGAGTGCGCGTTATGGAGCAAAGCCACGCATTGTGAAGGTCGGGCACACTGTTAAAACGTAACCACCTCCCCGTGTGAAGTTGTCTCATCTAGATGTCGCCGATTTCTTTGAGAACCAATGAGATTGCTTAAACTTTCTTAGCTGCGTAGAACAACTCCGCCTGCGGCGTCGTTGTTCTACTTAAAAATAATACTATCGTCCGCATTTATGTCAGACAATATAACACGGGTACGGTCTAAAAACAATACCTTTATTCTCTAAATATAACCATAACACAGAATGTGTCGTCCACATAATGTTTCCAAATCCTATAGGCGGGTTCAATAACTTTTCCTGTGAGAGCTTCCTGTTCGAAGGACTCCATGAATTGTTGTGTATTTTATTATGCTATTTGCGACTTATTTTCCTAATGAAATATAATTGTTAAAGTAGAGGATTTGTTTGGTTATGTGGTTACAGTTTACAAAGAACAGACACTCATAAGGGTTTATGACAGATTGAACACACACAGGTAATTATTACTTGGTTCAGAAACTGGTAAATTTGCCTGATTTCACAGCTTATACATCACTGTATGAATCATTCGTACGGACCGTACGGTGCATCCTATCTCGAAGTAGGCCTACAACAAAATATTGCTATAATTAAAAGCTTTCGGGAATTGATATTGAATCATCCATCCTTTTATTGTACGTAGGCTAAAAGCCATTGTTTTAACTTAAATGTCGTTAACCCGCATGTCTAATCAAATTGGCGACAGCATTGTAAATAATATGGTATTAGGATAATGACCCTCGAATAATCCAGCAGTAGCCTACTCTGGACAGCTTATAAACTGCTCACAAAAAGTTAGGAAACTTTTTTTAATCAAGTATATTATTTATTATCTATTACCCTCTTTGTTTATGTTATATATCAATGGAAAGCTGAAGTGTTTCTCTTTAAAATTGTACCACATTTGCAATGATTACATGTTGCTGAACTTGGCCACATGAATGAGAATGAGGCAAAGTCACAAATCAAATGTGCCAAAATTACCGTTATCTGTGCTAAATAGTCAATAGGTAATGATCAATAATCAAACCAGTCATGCTTGAGACTATGAATGGTTTACACAAAGATTTGCACCAGTGAGCACAACACATACAAGTTAACCCTCATCTCTTTAGAAAAACATTGTTTGGGTATTTGCAAGACTGGGTTAACAGGTGGAAGGTCATGAAGTGCCAGGCTGTCATCAACGCCTTCGGATCATCCACTCGTTACTGAACTCAGTTCTTGTCTCAATAAAGTAAGTTGTCTGTTTTCATTACAGTGTCAATTTGTTTGTTCACAAAGTAACACAAAATTGCTAATTTTGGCACATTTGATTTGTGACTTTGTCTCATTCTCATTAATGTGGGCAAGTCCAGCAACATGTCATCATTGCACATTTGGTATCATTTTAAAGAAGAACACTTCAGCTTTCCATTGATAGGCAACATGATACAAGAGGGTAATAAATAATAAAGATATACGTGATTTCCTAACTTTTTGTGAGCAGTTTAGATCAAACTGAATTGCTGATTCATAAATTATTTTAGGGTGATTCCAACAATCAGACAGCCAGATAAATCAGTCTTAATTTTTATTTTTTTTATTTTGTGCGTTCATTCACTAGCTGTTGCGCAGTTCGAACTGTCAAACGAGTGTCGGTGCAGTGGTGTAAGTTAGGCTTGAAGTCCAAAAGATTTGGTCATAAAGAACGTTATTTTATTCACGAATTATTGTTAACGGATACAGTCACAGTCACCGTATTGCATCCAAATGAAATGGTTGGAATGATATAACAACATGATCAGCCACAGACTATAGACAAGAATACCCCTTAGTCATGAAAACAATACACAGACGGCCGTGACTTAAACACCTACTTCAAACTTTTATTTTTTTATGAACTAGCATGAAAACAATACACAGACGGCCGTGACTTAAAAACCTATTTTCAAACTTTCATTTTTTGTATGAACTAGCAATGGGTAGGTCTATACAATAAGCAACTCGAGATAGATTGTGTTAGACAAATCGCACGCAAAGCGTATCGGACCTTTAACTTTAAGCAAAAAGGCTAATGATAGTAACCAATCGAACAACACATTGATTTTTAATATTATTTAATTGAATACGTCCACAGAGTGTCTTTGATCTGTCCTTTATCGAAACGGTTTGAACGTGAGTGACTTGTCGCACGTACTTGTATTAAGTTGTATTTACCGTAAGTCTTAACTGATAGTATTTAAAGATCGTGTCATCCGTTCAGAGCAAGAACAATGATAATATAAGGGAATCCCAATCATTGAGAAATAGCCCCGGATTGTTTTATCAAAGACAAAGGTTTAGTTTAAATACCTATCGACATTTCCTGCATGAGTATTTGTGAGGACGTATGGAATGAGTCGCATGTCGGGAATATTGATTTCGAGTTCGGGTAAAAAGATGTGACAAATTCTTAAGTTTTACTTTGTTTTCTCAGTTGGTAAATTGTTTGTAACTTACTGAACCTTATCAAGTGTGTTCCGTATTCCAGTGTTGGATTATGATGTACATTATTCCAAAAAAGAGGAACAAATTAAAGATTTGTATCTATAGTATTAGTTAGGCTGCATTCGATAGTTATGGAGTTTTGAATAAACTACAACAGATGCTGCGAGCATACTTTTAAGATTATTTTGTCTAATACAAACATGATTTCCATGAGTTTGTATAAAGGCTGTGAAAATTGGTTATATTGTTAAAAAAATAATGGGATTATCATTAGGCCTAAACATGCATTTGACGAAGTACCAATTTTGTATGGGTGTTTTCCAGATGAACTCTTGCAATATCCAAAATGTTGATTAGGCCTATACACTGCAAAAAGTGCAGAACACATGACGCGTTCAGAACATGTTCACGCCGTTCTCCGGGTGTTCCAGAACATATTCAACAAGTTCTGAACGTGTTCTGGACGTGTCCTTTTTGTGTTCAGAACACACTCAATAACACTTAAAACGCGTTCAGAACATGTTCTATATCTGTTACATTTGAACACGTTCTGCGGTTTTTGCAGTGTACAACATGCTCAAATCCCTTATTATAATACTTAATAGGCATTTACAAATTTTAAATATTTTCTCTTAATAATCTCTTATTACAGTCTGACATATAAATGATTGAATACCCTCTTGAGTGCTTTAATCCATGAACTTATCTATTACACTCAGTTGACTCACAATTGATCATATTTTGTAACACTTTGCCTTGTGTGCATCCATCCATGTCTCTTGATATACCTAATGTTTTTCTATAGTAAGTCTCTCATTCACCTGATGAGCCTTTGGGCGAAACAGACTGTTGTGAAATAAATATGGAGTAAGTTTATTTGTATTCTTCTTCCCCGTATAAATGATTGAATAGATGTTTTACTCTGTGTTAAGAGGTGGTTTTCTGACAAAGCAACCAATTTAGCCTAGATTTAACTTTGTGGTCCAATTTTGAATCAGAAGAGTCCGCACCAGCAACCAGAGAGTCCGCACTGACTGTTCAACACACTCGGAACGAAAACGCCCACATACAATTGACGCGGCATCATCCAGGATGCATTTTATGACAGGCGCACATAAAGAAAAAATTCTGCTTTTATTATTAAATGCCATGAGTAAAAATAAGTTATGGCACGATGATCTTTACTGGTTTAACAATAATATTGTGGTTTGGTTATCAAATATTAATCACGAGTATTTCACAAATAGGACTATTTTTCTTAAATTACAAGGTAACAATCCAGGATGACAAATACTTGCTTGATACTAGTAAAAGTGTCACATTGAGCCCCAATAGTTTTATATGTACAGAATTGTATGGTAGTAAGAAACAGACCTATTTTATTATAAACAGCCTTTTCAGATACCAGTTTCATATACTGCACATTGCAAAAACAGGAAACAAATGGTTGGTATCTGCTTGAAATTACAAATTGATTTTTAACACACCCGTTTAATATGATAATCTTACATCGACACTTTTTTGACACTCAGTTAAAAATAATAGCGAGGTATCGTCGAAATTCAATTGCTCGTAAATGAATTAGGCTAGTTCTCAAAAAGAGTAAAAATTAAAATGAGTCATTATTAGTGCTATATATATAGGCCTATATTCAAACACTTCTAGTCGCTCTTTCATCTCATATCATGCAGCACAATGTATATTGACTAAGAATACGCATGGTAACTAACCATCTGTACGTACCTACAACTGATGTTTTTGCGTCAAATTCTTGCTGTAACTCGACGAAGAGTAAGGAGAATCCATACATCAGAGAGTAACTTGCGGTATAGAATAGAAAACATGAGGCGGTTATCAGCCATCCTATTCTTGTTGGCTCTTTCCTAAACCATTTCACTAGTTTGGTTATTCTACATGCGATTCTGCCACTATACTGACACTTTGATACACCGCCAGGAGCAGATGATTCGGAGAGGGTCTTGAAACTCTTCATGGTTGGTTGACGTCTTGCGGTGGCACGAATAAAACTTTTGCTTTTACTAGAAGCTGAAAAGCGTCAATGAGCTCGCTAGGTGTCACTGTATATATGCCAGATATTCTGCTCCAAAAAAGCAAAGTTTAGAACCTCCACATCAACTGAGCATCTTAGTGAAAGAGGAGATAGTGTCGTCTGCTGCGCGTGTCTCAGCTGTATCTTTTGAGAGATAATTAGCCTGTTGAAATGCTCAAAACATTGGCGCGATGTCAGGGATGCCGCTTGCAGGGAAAACACATGTCTATGTTCAAGACCAATAACCTCAAATGGACGATGGGTCTCAAAACTGCAGCCCTGGCTTTTAGTGAACTTGAATCCAAATAATGTGCAGAACCGCGAAGCCATTTAGATATCTCCATCCCCGAATAACCCATAATGCATTGGGCCATCAAACCAGTTAGTTCTGGTTGTTTATCAACTCTGTTACTGCAGATTGATTAATAGTTCATGATATTCAACGCAACAACGTGACCGGATTTTCTTGGATGACT
>CM069441.1:10083703-10262753 GCA_035610835.1 Ophiura sarsii
TAAAATCAAGAATATATCAGTATAAAAAAATGCTCAAGTTCTTTCGTGCATTGATTGTGCCCTTGTCATTGACGCGGTCAATCATGCACGATACACTCCAGTCGCATGGGACACTGATGAATCGTATTCGATTTGATCGAGAATTCTTTGTTTTGATAATATTGAACTCTTTTATTGCATGATTTTTTAAAAGTTTTGTCTTGTTATTTTATTTGTTGCTATTGCTATATCCCCATAAAGCTTTAGAGGGATGTTCATTTATTCATAGAAAGCCCCATTTTTTGTGAAAATTTGTGAGGCCCTAGGCTAGCCAAAATATGTGGAAAACTCCATGTTTTAAATACTTGTTAAAGAGCATTTACATCAAATGTCACTATCATTGTCAAAGAACACTAATAGATATATACTTATGTTTGTTATGAGCATGTTACAACAACAAATTGCAATTATTAATTAGGAGTAATTATGTCATAAAGTCATGTGCCGGTATGTCAGACAGTCCTACAGCGATATGCCAGTGATATGCCGGTATGTAGTTACACGGTGGTCTATGGCAGAATATCGTGATGTGCCGGTATGTCAGAATACAAAATGAGATTTTCATGCCGGTATTATGTTAAAACCCTGGCATATGACACTAATTAGTGCGGTATCTCATTAATTAATTACCTTTTTGTCTTAATTTTTTTGGAGAATAAAGAGTTTCACTTTCAGAACAGCGACGATTTGTAATGCCTAATTGTATTGCCGTATATAATCATATATATATCTTCCAAAAATATTTCAACAGGCACAAACAAATAAGTTGACTTCAACATACACAAACATTATAATAAACCAACCAACACGATCCAGTTAGGTTTTGTCCAAAATCATTTGAACATTCAAATCCACCAACCGATAAACCCGAGAACCGCGAAAGCCGAGAACCGCTCTAGTTTTATATGGTATTAGGATAATGAACCTCGAATAATCCAGCAGTACTCTGGACACTGGACAGCTTATAGATCAAACTTAATTGCTGATTCATAAATTATTTTAGGGTGATTTCAACAAATCAGACAGCCAGATAAATCAGTCTTAAATTTGTTTGTTTTTTATTTTGTGCGTTGATTCACTAGCTGTTGCGCAGTTTGAACTGTCAAACGAGTGTCGGTGCAGTGGTGTAAGTTAGGCTATTCACTTTAAGTCCAAAAGATTTGGTCATAAAGAACTTTATTTTATTCACGAATTTACGGATACAGTAACAGTCACCGTATTGCATCCAAATGAAATGGTTGGAATGATATAACAACATGATCAGACTTCACCACAGACTATAGACAAGAATACCCTTCATGAAAACAATACACAGACGGCCGTGACTTAAAAACCTACTTCAAACGTTCATTTTTTTATGAACTAGCATGAAAACAATACACAGACGGCCGTGACTTGAAAACCTATTTTCAAACTTTCATTTTTTTTATGAACTAGCAAATGGGTAGGTCTATACAATATAAACATGATAAAGCAACTCGAGATAGATTATGTTAGACAAATCGCAAGCAAAGCGTATCGGAACTTTAACTTTAAGCAATATCTCTAAAAGGCTATTGATAGTAACCAATCGAGCAACACATTGATGTTTAATATTATTTAATTGAATACGTCTACAGAGTGTCTTTGATCTGTCCTTTATCGAAACGGTTTGAACGTGAGTGACTTGTCGCAGAGCACGTACTTGTATTTGCCGTAAGTCTTAACTGATAGTATTTAAATATCGTGTCATCCGTTCAGAGCAAGAACAATGATAATATAAGGGAATCCCAATCATTGAGAAATAGCCCCGGATTGTTTTATCAAAGACAAAGGTTTAGTTTAAATACCCATCCACATTTCCTGCATGAGTATTTGTGACGAGGACAAATGGAATGAGTCGCATGTCGGGAATATTGATTTCGAGTTCGGGTAAAAAGACGTGACAAATTCTTAAGTTTTACTCTTTGTTTTCTCAGTTGGTAAATTGTTTGTAACTTACTGAACCTTATCAAGTGTGTTCCGTATTCCAGTGTTGGATTATGATGTACATTATTCCAAAAAAGAGGAACAAATTAAAGATTTGTATCTATAGTATTTTTGTAGGCTGCATTCGATAGTTATGGAGTTTTGAATATTCACTAACTACAACAGATGCTGCGAGCATACTTTTAAGATTATTTTGTCTAATACAAACATGATTTCCATGAGTTTGTATAAAGGCTGTGAAAATTGGTTATATTGTTAGAAAAATAATGGGATTATCATTAAACATGCATTTGACGAAGTACCAATTTTGTATGGGTGTTTTCCAGATGAACTCTTGCAATATCCAACATTTTGATTAGGCCTATACACTGCAAAAAGTGCAGAACACATGACGCGTTCAGAACATGTTCACGGTGTGTTCTCCAGGTGTTCCAGAACATGTTCAACAAGTTCTGAACGTGTTCTGGACGTGTCCTTTTTGTGTTCAGAACACATCAATAACACTTAAAACGCGTTTATGTTCAGAACATGTTCTAATCTGTTACATTTGAACACGTTCTGCGGATTTTGCAGTGTATACAACATGCTCAAATCCCTTTTTACATAAAAAATAATAGGCATTTACAAATTTTAAATATTTTCTCTTATTAATCTCTTGTTACAGTCTGACATATAAATGATTGAATATATGTTTTACTCTGTGTTAAAAGGTGGTTTTCTGACAATGCAACCAATTTGGCCTATAAATTTTGAATCAGAAGAGTCCGCACCACCAGAGAGTCCGCACTAACTGTTCAACACACTCGGAACGAATACGCCCACATACAATTGACGCGGCATCATCCAGCATGTCCAGGGATGCATTTTATGACAGGCGCACATAAAGAAAAAGTTCTGCTTTTATTATTAAATGCCAAGAGTAAAAATAAGTTATGGCACGATGATCTTTACTGGTATAACAATAATATTGTGGTTTGGTTATCAAATATTAATCACGAGTATTTCACAAATACGACTATTTTTCTTAAATTACAAGGTAACAATCCAGGATGACAAATATTTGCTTGATACTAAAAGTGTCACATTGAGACCCAATAGTTTTATATGTACAGAATTGTATGGTAGTAAGAAACAGACCTATTTTATTATAAACATAGCCTTTTCAAATACCAGTTTCATATACTGCACATTGCAAACATGAACTTACAAATGGTTGGTATTTGCTTGAAATTACAAGTTGATTTTTAACACACCATCTTTATACATCGACACTTTTTTGAGGTATCGTCGAAATTCAATTACTCGTAAATGAATTAGTTCTCAAAAAGAGTAAAAATTAAAATGAGTCATGAGTGCTATATATATATTCAAACACTTCTAGTCGCTCTTTCATCTTAAATCATGCTCAAAGCAGCACAATGTATATCGAGGAATTACGCATGGTAACTAACCATCTGTACGTACCTACAACTGATGTTTTTGCGTCAAATTCTTGCTGTAACTCGACGAAGAGTAGGGAGAATCCATACATCAGAGAGTAACTTGCGGTATAGAATAGAAAACATGAGGCGGTTATCAGCCATCCTATTCTTGTTGGCTCTTTTCTAAACCATTTCACTAGTTTGGTTATTCTACATGCGATTCTGCCACTATACTGACACTTTGATACACCGCCAGGAGCAGATGATTCGGAGAGGGTCTTGAAACTCTTCATGGTTGGTTGGCGTCTTGCGGTGGCACGCCAATAACACTTTTGCTTTTAGAAGCTGAAAAGGCGTCAATGAGCTCGCTAAGTGTCACTGTATATATGCCAGATATTCTGCTCCAAAAAAGCAAAGTTTAGAACCTCCACATCAACTGAGCATCTTTTGAAAGAGGAGATAGTGTCGTCTGCTGCGCGTGTCTCAGCTGTGTATCTAGTGAGAGATACTAATTAGCCTGCTGAAATGCTCAAAACATTGGCGCGATGTCAGGGATGCCGCTTGCAGGGAAAACACATGTCTATGTTCAAGACCAATAACCTCAAATGGACGATGGATCTCAAAACTGCAGCCCTGGCTTTTAGTGAACTTGAATCCAATGTGCAGAACCGCGAAGCCATTTAGATATCTCCATCCCCGAATAACCCATAATGCATTGGGTCATCAAACCAGTTAGTTCTGGTTGTTTATCAACTCGGTTACTGCAGATTGATTAATAGTTCATGATATTCAACGCAACAACGTGACCGGATTTTCTTGGATGACTGGAGTCAGCTCTACTACCACGCGGCGACTGACTGCTATAACACCGTTATTAAAAGTACAAGATAATAATTAGTGTGTTTTTATTAGACAAAATCAAATTCAGACTATGTTATCTATCGTCTGTCAAGTCAAATCTGACTAGAATTTATGGAACCATTAAAATCTATTGTCATGTAGGCCCTAGACCTATTGTTTATGTGGAGGGTTCATAGCGTACTAGTATGTGCATCCCGCATATATCGATGGTGGCGATCCCCCCCCCCCCCTTTGAAAATCTTCCCCGGAAAATGTGTACACAGATGAAAAAATTTCGCGCGCTACGCGCGCATTTGTCTTCACAAAATGCAATATTCTTTGCTACAAGCTTGTTTAGAGCCAAAACGTACCTCGATCGTGCAAAAAATTGGTACAAATTCGAACATTTTCGCGCGCTACGCGCGCATATTTGACTCACATTTTTTTACAGTTTTTTAAAACGCCCCCCCCCCCCTTTGAAAAAAGTGTCTTACGGCCCTGTGGTGGTCGGGGAGGTATAAACAAGGATGGCTCAATCTTAAACAATAAATATCTAACCATAACCCGTAACCCTAACCTATCATCCTAATTTTAAGATTGTGGTCCACACAAGTAGCGGACGGGATCAGATATTTGCTGCGTGCATCCCGCGGCACATACATGTACTACCCCTTTTCAATGTCAGTGCCCCCCCCACCCCCCCCCCCCCCCCCCCCCACCCCCCACACACCACACACTCGTGCGTGGCGGGGTGGGCTTTGCGTCCGACCCGGACAAACGAGAAATGTATCATATCTGGAAAATCGATTACCTGATCTGGAAATCCATACATTCAGTGGCGTGCGCAGGATATTGTGAGTGGGGGGGGGGGCCACCTGGCCATAAATGAAATTCCCCCGACTATTTTTGTAAAGAACTGCGCGCGTAGCGCGCGATTTTTTTTTGAATTTACCCCTTTTTTTGCACGATTGAGCTACATTTTGGCTCTAAACAAGCTTGTACCAAAGAATATTGCATTTTGGGACGACATATGCGCGCGTAGCGCGCGAAAAATTTTCATCTGTGCGCGCACGCCACTGCATACATTCTAGGCCTACATGGTTTTCTGATTTAAAAACTAAACACTTTATTTAAATACAAGATTTCATCAATAATTTGTACATTTTATAATTTGAAAGTGACTTAGACATAACTATAATATATGATTTAGCCCGGGGTAGAAAACTACTTAAAGGTAGATGACCCGATCACATTTCCAATTTTCAACTTGAAGTTTTCTATTCTACATGAAAGGTCATCCTTAAAAATGTCGTGTTCCAAAGTTTGAGTTGCATAGCTCTAATGGTTCTTATTTTAGACGCACAAGATGCTGTGAACTGTACCCATTGAGTTGTACACAAACTATATCGGTGGTATACCACCATTCGCGGTAATTCGACGTTATTTCATCGATTTCTCCGTAATTATACCGATTTAGGCCGTCAAATTTCAGTATGATGATGAGAAAAATATGAGCTTTCATATGATATGAAAATCTCCGTATGTTTGAAATAATTCTGTGTTACGAAAATGTGATCGGGTCATCTACCTTTAATTTGGTGAAACATTTAATTTTGCGAAAATAGCAAGAGCTCAATAATTACCTCGAAAATTGCAGTGTAATTATAATGATATGTTTGTATTGTTTCGATTCGCCAAAATTAAGTATCCACAGCACATTGCACGTGTCTACGTTTTACTTTTACTGAATTTCAAATGTAGCTAAAGGGTCATTAATATTCAGTATAACTAAAGATTGAAGCGGTTTTTTTCTTCAATAATCACCGAAACCGTACGTAAATCCCGGTCACTCAGACCAACACCCTTGACCATGATATTTCTTGTAACCATGACGCGTGCTCTCATTTCATATTTTCAGTATGAAAAGATAAAAATGAGAAGGCAATTAAGCTCATAGGCCTACTGACAATTTGATAGCAAGGTAAATACCACAAACAAAAACTGTTTTGGTGGCGTAACTCTTTTTTTTAGAAATTGGGTTAAGTTTTACCTGAGACCATAATTTACATGCAAATGAATATTGCTTGTCAATAGCTTTATTTTTCAAGATGGAAAAGAACCAAAAAGCCCGACTGACCGAACCAACCCGGCCGTTGGGTATATATTTTGTCGGCGTCTAATCTTTGGTTGTCAAATTAATTCATATTACAATAAAATAACGACATTTTGTGATTGGAAGTGAAGTAAATCTCGGGGGAAATATTTGGTAATTGTAAGAAGACCATATAAATACGAAATTAAGTTGAAAACTGAAACTAGATTTCATTTTAAAGGACCTGACGTGTGACAAAGTTGAAAGTTGAAAATCTCAAATAGACCTACTTTGAAACTTATCTAGCTCAGATGTAGGCCTAAACATGTTAAATACATCAACAATCAAGTGCCTATCTATACCGTATTTGCATATGTATATGTATTTAATGCAGCCTATAGGAATATCATTTTAAGCCTGTCTTATACCAAATGATGTACCTTAATTATAGCCACTTGAAAAGTTCAGTTTTAACGGAACATAAAATCGGGCAAAATTATCTGAAGTCATTCGGGAGGGAAATTAATACATCTGGGTATTGAGGGCCCTTTATACATGTATACATTTAGTTCTAAAGCAGAGGTTGAGTCAAAAAATAATGAAAATGAAGTTAATGTCAGTTTCTGCTATCTAGTTTGTTTTGGGAACCGTATTACCCACACCTACCCTACTTAAAATATCACGGCTTATATCTTCAGCACAAAGCCAAGCCTCGGAAACGTTATTATTATTGTTACTGTTTTAAGGTCATCTACTATCGGAGTAGTCGAAGCTTATCACGCGATTCGGACTTCAGTAGAAGAACCCCCCCCCCCCCCAGTAGCGTAGCCAGGGGGGGCAAGGGGGGGCAGAGTGCCCCCCCTGAAAAAAAATTGACCGGGAAAATCGGGAAGACAGCGAAAAATCGGGAAGGAAAAGAAGGGAGAAAAAAAAAGATAAGATAAAGGGGAGAGAGAGGAAGGAAAAAAGGAAGAAAAAGGGGGAAAAAGGTACATTTTGGTTATAAACAAGTGATAGAAGTTTGCATTTTGGGGGACACATGCGCGCGTAGCGCGCGATTTTTTTTTGTACAACGGGATGAAATTCCAAGATCGGGAAGAAAATGGGTTTGCCCCCCCTGACAAGGAAAGCTGGCTACGCCACTGACCCCCCCCCCCATATACATAAAAAAAAACCATGCACGTGTTTACCCAACTTATTGACCATGAACTTATAGAATTTGGTGTTACAATACATATTGATAGACATAATATTCCGTTTATCCCGGGTAAGGTGTAAGCCTCAATTTGTTTCGTCAAAATGAGCGCAGGGGATGTAAAAGCGATCACCTACACTGTTAAAAATTGCCGTAATTTTACGGACAAAATTTAACAGAAATCCTCCGTAAACGGTAAAATACGGAATAAAATTGTAAATTTACGGATTTCTACGGAAAACTAGTAAAATTTACAGAAAAATCAGGTAAATGATAAATTTTACAGACGATTTCCGTAATTGTACAGAAGATCATTATTGAAAGGAGACGTTTACGGTACATCTTGTAAATTTACAGGAAATTAGCTGTAGTTTTACGGACAAATTAACAGTTAGTAAAAAAACCACCATGGAATGCATATTTGTATTGAAAATACTATTCCATTTTCGGCACATCCTGAACAAGACCGTACTTTTAAGGATCAAGCTATCAAATAAATGATAAATTTTACAGACGATGTCCGTAATTGTACAGAAGATCAAAAATCGTAAAAAAAAATTGAATTCTGTAATCTGTTATTTTTACGGAAATGTGTAAATTTAAATGGGAATTTTGTAAAAGTTACGCAAAAGGAATCCGTAAAATTACGGATTTAAAAAAAAATTCCGGCAGCAAAATTTCCGGACAATTTTTTTTGTTCCGTTATTTATTTTTACGGAATTATGTTAATTTACGTCAAGTTTCTGTAAAATTTCCGTAAATAGAATCTGTATTTTCACAAATTATAATTTACGGAATTTTGTATATTTTACAGGAACTTTTCCGTAAATTTCAACTTTCTGTAAATTTACGGGCAAAAAAAAAGAGTCCGGAAATTTTGCTGCCGGAATTTTTCTGTAAAAAAACGGAAAATTTTCTAACAGTGTAGACGCCCTAGGTCACTGTTCTTTGCGTTCTAGCGCTATCGGCGACCACCCTCCCTTAGGAGGGTTGTAATGCTCATCTTAAGCATTCTTTCTGAAAAGTGGCACAACGTCGATTTTGATCATGGCCTATCTCACGATTGACAAAACCAAATTAGATGAAATAAACGATATATGAAAGCTAATCATCTCGTCTATCAATATGTATACAATTGTTACACCACATTCTACAAGTTCATGGTCAATAAGTTGGGTTAACACGTGCACGGGTTTTTGAGACACCCTGTACATGTAGGCCTACCAGGGAGGTGTGCATGTAGGCCTACATATACATTTCTATAGCGTCTGATAGGCCTAAATTATGTTTTTTGTACGAAATATTTCGTAGACATTGTTATTTTTAAATTTCATATTGGTAAATATGAGATCAAATAATGATAACATTTCAGGGAAGTAATTTGAAAGCGTCACCGATCATGAAGCTAGAAGACAAGGAGAAAGGTCTTGTTACGCAACCCTAATCATGCAATTGTCCCATCAATTGCGCACACCTCTTCTTTGAGCGATGATAATCACCACCGAAGTTGCCAGCCAATTTAATTGGATTTTCAATCCAGTAAATTTGTGATACATTATGTGGCCTATTTTAAACATTGTCATAATAAGTGGTTCATTTTGGGATCGGAATGTACGTTCAAACATTGCTTTCTCTCCCCCAAAAACACTCTCCGCGGTGCCAAGAACAATGTATTCTGAATAAACTGAAAATAAAAGAATATTGTCAAGTTTACTAAAAAATTGATTTTACATTGAATTTATATTATTTATTTTATTATTCTGTTATAACAAGACAGATATGGTGTATAAGTAATTATATTAAACCTTTTTAAGTGAGCGCAGATTTGCGCGATTTTTCTGTTGAAATATAAACTGTTCACCATTTTGAATATTGACTTATTTTTATTTTGATCCACATACATCTTATAATATAAATCAACCGCCTGTCAATACTTTCGTTATGATATGTACAGTATTTTGCCTGGTTTTTACACATTTGCAATATCAAAAACATGAAGTTATTTACCAAAATTGGTAGTGCTTTGAGATAAATAGATATTTTCAATACAAGAATTGAGGTAAACACGCTAGCGTCGGACCATCAAGAGTGGGACTACCGCTCACTGCCGCTTTGTCAATCTACATTGATTTTTCCGCGGTAACTTTGATTGTCAGTGCAATACACGTTGTAACAATGATTTAGCCTCTTTTGTGTAGTACCACGGTGATCATCATCGTCCCATTGATGCTGGCAAGAAGTAACTCCTGTCTCTAACTTCATGCACCGATGAAACCAATAAATTGCCTAACTTGAGTATGTTGAGTAAATTCATGTCGTTCCCTCCCTGCTTATTATTCATGTACCCAGAAGAAGAAAAAATAGCGCCACCAGTTTATACGCTAGAGACAGCTCGAACTCTTGGCTGACAGGCTGAAATTAGCAAATTAAACCGGCTGATCAATTTCGTGGATGAATTGACTTTAGTTAGGACTCATGCATCTTATTCTTAGTCTTGTCTTGTCTTGTAGAAAATACTGTATTTATTTTCAGCAATTATAAATTATGCCTACATTGTTATCGTTTCCAACGTGTGTCGTGTAAATATACACACCTGTATTTGTGGTAATCATTTTTTATAAATACGACCGTTCATATTTGTGTATTATTAAATATAATATGGCAGAAGCTATACAGCATTGTACAGCCGATGATCGGGCAGCTATATATTACAGTAAAAACTATACAGCCGATGAGTGGTTTCGAATAGCCCTACGGGGCCTATCTAAATTGGACCCACTAAACCGTTCAGTTCACTTGTTAAGCCGGCCCCATGCACCTCGGCCCTCTGGCCTGGGCATGCGGTTCTGTTTCCTACTAGCTCCTGCAGCAGCTATCTGCGTGTCGGCCTCCAGCCGCGCATGCGAGTCATTTAACATCGGCTGTATAGCTTTTCTCGAAATAGCTGCCCGATCATCGCAGTCATTTAACATACTTACTACTTGGTATACTTGGTAGTTAAGTCCTTTGATCCTTAAGGAAGGACTCTCAGCTTCTTTTTGAAGGTAGCCACAGTTGGTGCAGACACGGTTGACTCTGGTAAACGGTTCCATGGGTCAACCACTCTATTCGAGTAGAAGTGCCCTGCGAGCTACGTCTTTTAAATAGCTTTTTGGAATGACCTCTTAATTGTGTGTGGGGGAGTGAGAAGAACTTAATCGCATCAGTTTTATAATGTCCATGCATAAATTTGTAGGTGTCGATAAGATCTGTCCTTTCTCTCCTCTCTTGAAGCGATTCCATTTGAATGTCTGATTTAAAAAGACGTAAACATTTTGCCTGCACCTTCTCGAGTTTCTCAATGTTCTGGTTTGTTTGAGGGCTCCAAGCGGTGGATGCATATTCCAGCCCTGGACGAATAATGGAACGATATAGCGTCGTTAATTTGTCCTTGTTTAGTCTGGAAAAACAGCGCCGGAACATGGCAATCTTTTGCCGAGCCTTCTTAATAATATCATTTACATGTAAATTTGGGGTGAGTGTATTACTTACTGTAATACCTAGGTCCTTTTGGCTGGACACTTCCTGCAGGAAAACACCATTTAGCGAACATATTGGTAGTTAATGGCTGCTCTTATCCTGAGAACAACACATTTGGCTGCGTTGAATTCTAGAAGCCACAGCTTCGACCATGCAGAAAGTGCGTTTAAGTCATTTTGGAGATAGTCGCAATCGGCTTTTGTCAAAATCGTATTGTACATTTTTGTGTCATCGGCAAACATTTTTGCAGTTGATGAAATCATGTCAGGAATGTCGTTTACAAAAAGGAGGAAAAAAATAGGTCCAAGGATGGATCCTTGTGGCACACCACTAGTGACTGGTCTCCAGTTAGATGATCCATTTCTTAACACAACCCTCTGTCTCCTTCCTCGTAGAAAGCTTTCGATCCAGTTTAGAGCTCGGCCTCGGATGCCAAGATGTTTGAGCTTGTAAAGCAGGCGGCCATGAGGAACTGTATCAAACGCTTTGCGAAAATCTAGGTAGATCGCATCAACACCATTTTTGTCATCATAATCTTTGGTCCAGTCAAATAGACACTCAAGAAGTTGTGTGACACATGAGCATTGTTTTTGAAATCCATGCTGGTGACATGAGATTAGCCCGTGGTCAATGATGTATTCCATCAGCTGGTCATAAATAATTTTCTCCAATAATTTGATCACCTGACTTGTCAATGAGACAGGTCTATAATTATTAGGGCTTAGACGAGAACCTTTCTTAAAAAGTGGCGTGATATTCGCATCTTTCCAATCCTGAGGAATGACTCCAGACTGCAAAGAATGGTTGAACAGAATACACAAAGGAATGTCAAAATCGAGAACGTTTTTGAGAACGTTTACATGAAATCCATCTGGACCACATGCCTTATTTAGGTGCAATTTCCTTAATTTCTCACGAACAATCTCTGGAGTAACAATGTAGTCATACATATTTGTAGTATGATACCGCTCCGGAGGTGGCTCGTTGAGATGCTCATTTTCAGGCTCAGTTTTCAAGACACTGGCGAAAAAGTCGTTAAGGATTTCAGCTTTCTGATTATCTTCAGTAACTTTTGTCCCTTGATGCTCTAAGACCTCAACAGTGGCTGATGATCTACTGAAATGTCTAGCATAATTATAAAACTTCTTAGGCTCAGTCTTGATTTGATTTATCAGCTTAGTCTCGTAGTCAATCTTTGCGGCATAAATTGTACTTTCAACTTCTGCTTTGGCGTCTAAAAACTGTTCTTGGTGAACGTTAAGATCAAACAACTTACATTTAACTGCAATTTTTCTTTTCCTTTTCTTCGCACGCTTGACAGACTTAAAGGTAGCCCAAGGTGGCTTATGACGCTGACTAGATTTAACTGTCTTTATTGGGACATACTTGTCAATCCACTCACTGTACTTCTTTTGCAGGCAATTCCACTTCCCATTCACCTTTTGCTGTGCAAATTCTTTGTTCCAGTCAGTAGCTTTGACTTCTTCACCGAAGGATGAGTAGTCCCCCTTGGAATAGAGATACACTTTCCGGTCTGTTAAGGCGATACGAGGTGCCGGGATCCTGAGTTCAATGGAAACACTACGATGATCACTAGCCCCAAGTTTCTCCCCTACGTATACTGAATGAACAGTGTCTGGGTTTCCAGTCAGCACAAGGTCGAGAATATTTTCACCTCTAGTAGGTTCCTTAACCAGCTGGAATAACATATTATCTTCCAAACATGAGAGGAAAGTCTTTGACAGAGCAGTGTGGGCAACATTTGAGCCCCATTCGATGTCTCGAAAGTTGAAATCGCCAACCAAGATAACATTGTCAGTATCGATGGCATTTATAGAGTCACAAATCTTAATCAGGTTTGGCTCACCTCCTCTCTCCGGTCTATAGACCACGCCTATCAATAACTCTGTCTTTGGGTTGGGGTGAATTTGACACCATGTTACCTCCGCGCTAACATCACCTTTGGGATAACATGTTGGGTGAAGATTTCTTTTTATGAGAAGTAGAGAACCTCCTCTTCCTTGTTCTGTATAAGTTCCTTCTGCATAGAAATCCAGTTGCCTGTCTTTGCGAAAGCACAAGTAGTTATTCGGTGTAAATTCATTGCTGTCAATGGACTTGTCAAGCCATGATTCAGTTATGGCGCAAATGTGAGTGGTAGTTAAAAGTTGGGCATGGTTGTGGTACATCTCCACACCTGAGTGATAAATGATATCTGCAGAGAAAGGTTTGAAAGTTACTTTTAACGCTACATGATACGGTTGTTGAGTCAAATGGCAAAATCACACATCATACATCAGGTACATAGTCAGTAGCCATAACACCCTAGCGCTATCCCTATTCTGTCACCATGTTTAAAAACAGAACATTTTCAAAAAAATAATAAAAATATATTGGGCTCGTTTTATCACATAATATTAAATACAAAAGTAAACTATACCTATTCTAGTATTTGTGAGTATTGTTTCGTCCATAGATCAAATGCTTTATCCAAAATAAATCATTTTTCAAGAGCACTTTTGTCGTGTTTACTTAGTCCAAGGTGGCTCAGACTTTTATTCCGATACAATCACTGATCTACTCTCCTAGTGGGAGGAACGACAACATTACGCTACGTGAACGAGCTAGTGTTTACTCTGCATAGTCGCCATCTTAAATTCTGACCTGTCAAACAGCTTCTCTTAAAATCTCGTTTTGAGGTTATTTCCGAGACTTTGATTAGGTTCATAGGTCATTTTGTATAATGTTAACAGTTGTACTGTTTACATAGAGCTCTTTCTTCGACAGAAATTGGTGTAAAATTGACCAAAACAAGTGTTTTCTTCGGAAACGGTGGAAAAATCGGCATTTGAAGCTAAAAAACTTTACAAAAACTGTATTGGAGCCGATTGGACTCACAAGGTGATGTTACTTGGAAGTGTTTTTAATCAGAGATCAGGAAAAATCGGCTTTTGAAGCTAAACAAATCTTACAAAAACTGTATTGGAGCCGATTGGACTCACAAGGTGATGTTACTTGAAGTGTTTTTAATCAGAGACCATCAAAAGTTTCTATGACAAGTGTGTCTAAAATGTTCTAAATGCGTTTTAGTATGAAATGGCGCAATCACAATTGCCCCCATTTTCAGAATGGTTCACTGACGTGGGCGCCACCACACACTAGACTGACTCTCAGTCGCCCTCTTACGTCGCTATCTTGCAGGCTCCGAGTACAGCTTTAGCGGGACAGTACGGTTATATTGAAGGGATATAGTCTAAACCATGTGCACCATGACTATTAATATTAAACATGACATAACTTTATTTATATTCTCTTAGTTTGCAGTTGTGATTTTATTTTTCATAATAAAATGTGAAATTTCGAAAATAAAGTATTAATATATACTAAGTCATAATTTTAGTCAACTTTACTATATCGTGACAATGTATGTCAAACAAGATTCGCAAGTCGTGAATTGCAGTATTTTTGGTGTTTGTTGTCTATATTGTTCCCCACCATTGCAGTTGGGAAAGTGATCTTTTACGTGCTACTTTTACATTTTATCACTTCCCTTTTGTATCCCTTCAGGATCCTGATGCGGGTTTGTGTGTGTGTTCTGTTGGGAATCCCCTCTTACCATTGTTCTACTTTCATAGTTAAAAATTATAAAACTTGCCCTGTCCCCTGTGCTCCTAACTCATTCTTTATGTTGTGTGTGATTCTTGATTAATTTCAGATGGCTGTGTATACTCCTCTACGATGTTTCTTATCAAGTACTATCAAACCTTGCCGCCAGTTATCAGCCAAAGGATTGGTTCAACCATCAAACTGCAGGAAATTAGCAACACCACTAGTACTAACATCATGGAAATATCTACTGCAGATTGAACCCAAAAATGTAGCCAAGCATTGCATAGTAAGTTTTGATGCAAACAAGTGGGGAACCTTAATAGTAAAGATTCATAGAAAAATTCCAAATTTGAACTTACTGTTCCAGACAGTTTCGACGTCTGTTCGGATGTCTTTATCAATGGTGTATGACCGCTGATCCAGTGTTACCAGAAGATGTTGATTTTCTGGTGACGTCACGTGATGATTTTGATGACGTAATCCGGATCAAAGGGTCGTACAGGTGACTAAGTTGGTAGGCCCCCTCGTCGCCATTCATTAGGTGCTGTTTCATGTCATTATTGGCTTTTCGACGGATCTAAATGGATTCTCTGATCCATCTGGTATTTCTGGCGTCGTCCCTCGCGAGAATGTTTGTATTGTCCCAATTTATTAAGTGGTTTTCCGTAGCAGCGTGGTCTGCGATGGAAGACTTCATCTCTATGCTTTGAGAGTCTTTCCTTGCCGTGCGGGTGAATTTGCGGTCGGTCATTTTGTCCGTTTCAGTTTTATGTTCCTTTTGACGGGTGCCGAACCGGCGGCCTGTCTCGCCTATGTACGTCTTGTCACAGTTCTGACAAGGGATCTCATAGACCACGCCTGCTTTGTCCTCATTGTCCTGTTTGTCTTTCGCGTGCACTAATATATTCCGTAGGCTGGTGTGTGGTTTTACCGCTGAACCTATGTTGTGTTTTCTGAAGATTCGCTGAACCCTGTACGACCCTTTGATCCGGATTACGTCATCAAAATCATCACGTGACGTCACCAGAAAATCAACATCTTCTGGTAACACTGGATCAGTGGTCATACACCATTGATAAAGACATCCGAACGGACGTCGAAACTGTCTGGAACAGTAAGTTCAAATTTGGAATTTTTCTATGAATCTTTACTATTAATTTTCCTTGGATTCCTGATGAAATTATTCTCTGAAGTGGGGAACCATTTTTGATGAGAAATATCAGGAAAATTGGAAAGAATTAAAAGCTCAGAAAACTTCTGCTAATCTATCATTAGCATTTGAACATGCAATCAGAAACAACCAAATGGGTTTGGGTTTTTTTCACATAAAATATTATATTCACACCTCGTCATGATATCTACCAAGGGTTCTACCTGATTTAAAAAGTGTACTTTTCTAGCCATTCATTTGTGCATGGATTTATTTAAATGTAATACATAAACGATTCATATTTATTTGTTAAAATCTATTCTCTAAAAGTAGTTACAATGGCCTGCATACTTTTTGTGCTTGGTCTTAGCTATTAATATTTTCACATTATATTTAATTCATGATTTGATTTAGTGTTCTTAAATAAAGATAGATATACATGTGTTTAGTGTATATTTTTTACTCCAAATCTCTAATTTTACAATAATTTTTTTTGGACTATTTCTCAGCCGGTTAGATCATTGTCATCCTTTAGTCAGTTCAGCAATCACTTGTCAGTAAATGACCAACCACAGATTGATTCAACAGGACGTGCCATAGAATTCTCCTGGCGTGACGGCTCTATCAGTAGGTAAGTCAATTGCTGCCCACATATGCCTGCGGTAGGTGACTCCATCTAGGCAATGCAGCAGCATGTGCGTGGAGATAGTTTCTGGCAGTACAAGATTACATGATGGACCTGTCCTGGCCCTGGAAGATCAAGTGAAGTCGAATCGCGCACCTCCAGGCTTTGGAAGTAAATCGCCCAGGGCGTGGCACGTTCTGATTGGCTAACAAGTTACGTAAACATTTTATGGATACATAAATGATACCTTATTTGGTCACAACCATATACATTCATGAATATGTATACTATTCAGTGAACATAGTAAAAGTAATTTGCATACAATTGACTTTTTACAGTCTAAGATAACTATAAATGCTTATTATCACAGGATGAAATATGAATATTGAGAAATGTTATGATTGTTGCCTATATTTAAAAATGGAAAATCTATATTTTTGAATTGTTAGGTACCACAGCATTTGGCTAAGAAACCATTGTCAGTGTGACATATGTAAGCAAGCTCACAGTGGACAGAAATTGATAAATCAAGATGATATCCCTAAACCATGTGTGATAAGGTCTACAGAAATAAAAGGTGAGTAAGAATACTTAGTGATATTCATGCTCAAAGCTATGTTTAACGGTGAATGAACAGATTTTTGCTCAATTTTTCTATAATGTGTTATGGTATGCCACTTTTTGGAGGTAATTCACAACTTTTTTGCCCCGGCTCCCTCCTGATCTCATTTCTATCATGTCCATGTTGTGTTTGTTGCATCTCATTTCTGTTATGTCCCCGCCATGTTCCTATGAACTTATATGAAGCGCCACAATGTGACAAGGGTGAGGAGCAGGGGTAGCACTGGCTCAAAAATATAAGGAGTCCCATTACATTTTTCAGGACCCTTTAAGGACTGCAAAAACTAAATTTACGGGGTTCCCCAGAAATATAAGGGGTCCTGAAGTTTGAGCCTTTAAAAATGGTCAAAAACCGATTTAGAGAAATTAGAGGTTCAGTTCAGCGCAGAGAGCTGGAAATTAATGCAGCCTTTTTGTTTAAGGAACACATTTTCCCCGTTTGATTTGAATCTTCCTGACGGTGCAAGATGTGCGCCACATCGAACTCTAACCATTTAATTTTAAATCGGTTCTTCCATCTAGGCTTGTATATCTCATATACCTATGTCGTGTCCATGTTAAGCAGTAGAAGATACTTATAATATAGGAAATGGCTTGAAACTTTTGCGGAAGCAATTCGGAAGAGATTTCATGTGTTTAAAAACTTTTAAAAATACAGGATTTGCATTGTATTTATCTTTTACGGACATTAACAAATTTACAATGTAGGAGATTGACAATTTTCAGAATGTCTTAAGGTTTCCACGTCCATATATCGTCAGATTTAAGGGGTCCCTTCATTTTCGATTGGGACCCGTTAGTGAAGTTCAATATGTAAACTTACGCGTCCCACAAGAAAATGAGGGGTCCTAGGACGCGGGGACGTGCAAGAACGCGACCCTTGGTGAGGAGGCTATTATCCTGTATGCCATTCCCTCTTCCTTCCATATTAGTAAATTATATAAATTGATGTCTACTGGTAAAGAAGCAATGTTCTTGCAGAGTGATCAATGCGATGCAGTGCGAAATATATAAGTTAAACCAATAGACCATATTCACGCGGCAGCCATTTTCTAAAATTTGCCACCCAAGCCTCGTTCTCGTTACGTATACCTGCGCCTGAGTGACTTGCGTGAGGATGCGTACGCCGCGCGTTTTGGTACCACGCTTCTCGCGCAGTTCTATTGTGCAGCGCGAGGCGCAGATAGACCAAACGGGAACGAGGCTTGGGTTGCATATTTTGGAAAATGGCTGCCGCGTGAATAGAGTCTATTGGAACGGTATTTGCTACTCCGATCATCAGGCAACTGGTTGCTATTCTGTGTATACCGAGGAAGACGTTGGTTATTGCGGGTGTGAGTGTAGATGCCAGTTATTGCGAACATGGTTGTAATTAGGTTATGCCTCTGAAACAATTTGTAAGGTAGAACTTGTTTTCATGATGGCACTTGGAAACAAGCTCAGATCTTTGATTGAGGAGTCTACTTTTGTCGACGTTGATGATGTACAGCTTCTCCACGAGGCAAAGGTCGCACCGCTTGGATCCATTGATGTATGCACGTGCTCTGGTGATGATAGACTATTTGATGGTGAATGGTTAGTTCTTCTTTTTTTAGCTGCCACGCGTGTTTTGCAAGCTCAGTGCTGTGTTGGTGTTTTTCATTTCTTAAGGACTGCATGTGGTTGTAGTATCTCAGCTTGAAGAGAAGTTCTGTGAGTCCGATGTGTTCCTTGGTGACATTGTTGTTGGTGTATGTAATTTTGGTGCTGTAGATGATCCTGGAAGCTACGCAATTTCCTTGAAACGGGCAGTCGTCTTTTTTGTGGCAATTGCATGTTTTGAGTGTTGCTCCGTGCGCTGTTTAGTGAAACTTTCTTATTATGTGACTTGATGATGCTGGCTAAGTTGGGCATGCAGCTCTTACTTTGACGGTGTTTCTGTTTAATATCTTGTGGAGCTTGGATTCCTTTCGGAAGTGCTTGTTGATGAGTTTTAAGAAGGATCTGCCGATGTTGGTGGATATGTTTTGCTGAATGGCGGGTTGAACCAGATGATATTGCGCTGCCGATGTCGCGTTTCCGTGTACAATAAGTGCTGGGTGAATCCGCTAGATCTTAAGGTGTCGTCGTATGCTAGCGCGACGTCATCGAATGCTTCTCTGTCATTCCTAAGTCGATCGGATGTTGTGCCAGGTGTGTTTTTCAATACTGCTAGGCTGTTATCTCTATTGAGTCCAATGTTCTTCTTATCAATCTGTTGAGGGTATATAGGCCGACCAGATCACATATCTTCGCATCTTCAGGATGACAAGCTCTCGAATCAACCACCTAACGTCATCAATAAGCAGAAGAATATACAACATTTTATATGACAGAGAAGCATTTGATGACGCTGCGCTAGCGTATGACGACGCCTTAAGATAATACTCTTGTAGAAAGATGTTGTACGCAGCACAAGACTCAAAGAAAATGATTATAATCACCACGATAAGCCTCTTTTTTCATGACCTTCCATGGTTGCAGCCAAATGCGATGTAAGCTGGCCCGGTAACCCAGCTATCCGAAAAACGTAGGGAAAACCGACAGGACCGAGCAACTACCCAGGTGCTACCAATTTAACCCAGGTGCTCAACTCCCGGCCAGCAAATATGTTTTCCTCACAAGTACTTCAGAAAACTTTATTATTTTCCATTCTAGATGGCACACATTTAAGCATATGTTGGCAGGACTGTGACCACGAGGGCATCATCCCACTAGATTATTTGCGAGAAAACAGCTATAGTAATGGGGCACTAGACGCATCAGCTCAGCTACGCAACTATTCTTTCTTTGAGGTATAGTCACAAAATACAAAATGAGAATATGTACTTATGTAAACCGACAATGCATCACTTTGTTCATACTAGTACAGTGTCAAGACTGTATCAAAATTTATTTCTTACATCTATTGTCACTTGAACTTTGCTAGCCAAGCAAAGCTTTCCTAAGATGCTATTAGAATTCATGTCAAAATTGACAAATCTGTGCCCTAGTACCCTATAGGTAAAAAGCAGATGGATGCCAGAAGTTGTTCTTCTATAAAAATTCTTCTTGTTGTTTTGTTGTTGTTTGTTTATTGAGGAGGGAAGAGAAGGGTGTAGCTGGGAGTATGCTTGGATATTAGGGTTAAGCAAGAAGAAGCAGTTCAATATGAGAACAAGTTATTTTTACATTTTGTGTGATATATATTTTTTCTTGGTTTGCTAGGGTCCCCTGGAGGAATTTGATTTCAAATCAATTTCGACATCAAAAGAGTCATATTTCAGGTATGTATATAAGTTCTTCATGCGATTTAAGAAACCTATAATTAATAACAAACTTGGCTTGTAAAACGCATTCGACTGTTCTAGACAGCTCAAAAATGGATATTTTATAAACTGTTATTGATTATGTCAGTATTTCTATTCTTGATTTTTTTTTTAAATTTGAATTTTTGTTGTTGAAAATTTTGAAAATTGTTGAAAATTCACCGATATTTTCAGCATTTTTTGAACCCTCCCCCCCAAAAAACACACCGCCAGACAGACTGACCCCACCTGAGAGGTCCGTTTGTCCGTAGAACAGTTTTCCCCGTGGTATTACCAATGATAACTACAAACATAAATAATACTTAATACTGGTAGTATATCACATATTTTAGTTTCTTTTTTTCCTGATTTAAATGTTTTCTCACAGGTGGTTGAAATGTTTGGATATTTATGGTGTTGCCTTGGTAACCAATGTACCATGTGAGGATAAACAAGTTGTCAAGGTATTATTTTACATTCATACACTCTCAGTAGTATCGAACCAATCAGAAAGCAGGAAACTAGAATAAGCGGAGTGCATTGAAAGTGTCTAATTGCACTCCACATGCGTGCCGTACTGTTCGTGCACCAGACACATGATTGTTTGCCTATTTTTACTGCGGGTATTAGCAAACTTGTTAACATGTTTTTATTCGTTATTAAAGAGATTAAAAGTATGCACGGAATTGTGAATTTTGATTGGTATTGGTATAATGTCATGTATGAATTAGGTCAATACATGCGTTATGTTTTGTTTCTCGAAAAATCAGACAAATCAATGCACTTGCGCTAATGTTGATATGCTCACAATAGCACTCACCCTCAACATCAACATCAGCACGCGTGCATTGATTTGTCTAATTTCTCTCGAAACAAAACAAACACCTTTATTGACCTATAAATATAATAGAAACACTTTAGAATATTTGCAGGGATGCACACAATGTTTGTATTGTCCATGGCATAATCAATGAACTTGCTGGCCTACTTGCATAATTTAACTTTTAACTAAGACATCAAGCATGACTTGCCAATACTATGATACTGATCTTGAAATTACCCAAAAATATGTCTATTGTGATAGAACTTTCAAGGTCTGGTGCAAAATTGCGATACAAATGTTGGTGGTTTTGGCAATAATTGTTATCGAATATAAACTGCAGGAATGATTACACACCCAACATGATAAAGTGAGACGCAGCTTTGCACTTCAAGGGGAAATACATGTTATGGATGTTAGTAATACAGAAAAGGATTGCAGTCATGTTTTTTAAATTTGTTCAACTTTCTCTCAGTTTTGTTCATCTAACTCTGGGCAGTGTTTTCAGAATTATTCTGGCAATTTACATGGCATAATTTACCATCTGGAGTACCAAGATTTGTCTTGAATGCTAGTGCAATAAAATCACTCATGCATTATAATATATAATGTGTGCTCAATAGAATAGACTCTTATGTCGTGTGTGGTCCAGCAGATCGAAATAGGTCTCACAATCATAGGGTTGTGAGTTCGAGCCCCGCTGCGGTTAATGTGTTTGTACTCTTAGGCAAGGTACTTAGTCTCAATTGTCTCATGGTTAGGAAAGTCACGTAAAGCCATTGGTCCTGTGTATTCACCCTGAAACACGTTAAAAATAGTTACAGACTTTATCGTTAAGAGTAGGGGATCATCCCGGGTCCGTTACCTCTTCATAGAACCCTCATCCTATATGAGGCAGCCAGTTGCAGCACTAGTAGTAGTCGCTTTCACGGCCCTCATGGCGGTTCAATTTGATCATATCCTGGAAAGGCGCCTTATAAATGTTGATTTTTATTATTATTATTATGTCACTGCATAGTTTAGATAATTAATTTATAGTACTGTCAATATCACCATTGAAAAGTAATAAAAGCAACATAAAAAATAAAAAGGTCAATCTGACTAAATATACAAGATAATGCATTAGTTTGTTTCACAAATTCCATACTAAGCAATTCTTTAAGTCTTTAAAATAGCTTTATCAAATATTAGCTTATCTTTAAATATAGATAAGGCAACATTTTGATGATTCTGTTTTAGAGTCTAATACTCAAAGGGTACTGTTAAAAGTTGTAAAAATACGAGTCCATCCACCAACCAAATGATAGTTTGATGAGAAAATGCAACTTCTAGAAATAAAACCTGACATATTCAGTTACTGCAACTTCATCAGCAGATTTGTGACTCCTTATGTCAAAAATTATAGTTGGTTGTGGAAATATGTTCTTGACTCTATTATCCGTTTGTTTTATATCCGTTTGTTTTATAGGTAGCCGAACTCATAGCCCCCATTCAACACACACTGTATGGTGAAGTAAGTTTACATTTGTACATCTTTTTAGTATACTGATCTTAATTGGCTATGAGTATAATGGTCCAAATTGAGAAAAAAGGTGAAAGATGGACTGTTCTATTCCATGAACTAGAATGGAGCATACAACAGTTTATCATTATACAGTTTTAGAGACTTGTTATACAGTGCCTCGTCCCAAAATGATTGATACCAAGTTCCATTTATTTTGCTATGAACAACATAATAGTGCTTGTGATTCTAACATCTACACATGTTAAGATTTTGAATCACAGATTATTTTGTAAAAAACAGTATGTTCCAAAATGGTATTATTCAAAATTTATACAATAAGCACATTTGCAGTTACTCTGATTTCAGAGTGTCTGCGCCCATTGCAGTTTATGTGGCGGACGCTTACATTCCTAAATTGGTGGTTCTGCGAACACTAAAAAAAACACCATTGATATGTAGAGAATTTCAAACCTCCAAATTGGAGTTTCTGCGTATTATACGCAAATAAATCCGAATTCAGAGTTTTTTGCGATGGGCGCTCAAAACCAGAACGAATAATATCGTGATGAAATTAAAGGTATATGTTCCGATCACTTTTTTCGGCTATGATTTTTTTTCACCTCATGATATTTTGATATCAGAAGAATCCCCATATTTTTCTCATTATGTCTGTAAAATGTTAGGGCCGGAAATGTTCCATTTAGAAATTATAGGCTAAAATGTGGTGAATTACTGCCAAAGGTGGTTAACCACCAGCCAGTTTGTTTACTACTCAATGGGCAAAAATCTTGTGACCTTGTGCTTCTAAAATTAGAACCATTGGAGTTATGCAACTCAAACTCTGGAATGTGACAATTTTAAGGATGACCTTTCATGTAAAATAGAAAACATCAAGTTGAAAATCGGCCCAGCAATCGGAACATCTACCTTTAACAGAATTAGGAGTAAACATATCCTCCATTATATAGCCTTGATTCAAGGCGTACTGCTGGATGTCACTTTTAGCCTATGTATTTATAATAACATATTATAGTGTAGTGCATGCCCATATCAGCTCTCTATATTAGGCCTACCACTACCAGCCACATATATATCCACATGTTGAAATGTGTCAACTTGATTTTCATTTTCTGAGTTCAGGCGGGTCGGTTCTCGGAGTGACTTCGGTTTTTAGATGTTGCAATTTCATAAAAATGAAAGCCCAGTGCGAGTAGTGTCAATGGTGTGTTGTAGCATGCACGCGACAAGTGGACATGTATAGTGATGGTGGTATGGTAGGGATAAAACAATCTAAAAATCAGTCTTTTTCTTAGGGCGAGTAGAGGTCCAATATTGGGAGATTATCTGTAAAAGAGTATTTTTGCTGCCCAAGAGCTTGCAGCAAGTCTACCATTATATTGCATTATATTTTGTATAGGTATGTAAATTGATACACTGTTGATTATGATTTTTATACATAAATTCTATTACTTTAAAATAGTACTTAATTTACTATGATAATTTGAAATGTTTAAGCTTACACTATAACTAATTTGATCAATGTAAGACTCCTCAGCACCCTCACATACTCAATATCTTCTCTCGTCGGACAATTTGAAAATTCAACATAAAGTTAATTGTTGCATTTATTTTCCTCTTTTATTGCATTATACACGTATTTCAAGCTTTTTCCTGTTTGTTTCTATTGTTTGTTGGGAGGGAAGGTTTTTGATGTGAAAGCAACAGAAAATCCCATCAATATAGCATATTCTACTGCACAACTTGGTTTTCATATGGACTTGGTTTACTATGAATCTGCTCCAGGGATACAACTCTTGCATTGTCTCAGGTAAGATAGGTACAGGGTGTCCCAAATGTTTAAGTACAATAATTTGCTGTATAAAACGGAAAACATATGTGGATAGAGAAAACCTGTAGAATTATTTTGATAACAAACCTGTGCCCTTTTCTGAGGCCCCTACATTTATAACACAAGCTGAAAGGTTTGGTCACCACAATACCGTAAATTATTAAAAGTAGCCCAATTTTTGTTGAGTCCATAGAGAATACATTGTAGCCCAATTTCCAATTCCGCAGTCTAGACGTGAAATTGGAAACACTAGAACTTATTATGACCTTAAGCTCATCTTATGAATCACATGAATGTCTAGTTTTATATCTATTGCTTGCGCTGTATTATATCCTGCAGGCTTTTATCATGTTTCACTGATGGCATCTCTTCTGAAATACTGTAATTTGCTTGCGCTGTATTATTCTGCAGGCTTTTATCATGTTTCACTGATGACATCTCTTCTGAAATACTGTAATTTGCTTGCGCTGTATTATATTCTGCAGGTTTTTATCATGTTTCACTTGTTTTCATTTTAATATTTATTGTTGATTTCATATTGATATTTTAACTGTTTTTATGATAGGTTTTCGATATGTACCATAAGTTTTATCATATTATTCTATGTACAGCGCCTTGAGGTGTTTACGTAAGGCGCTATAAAATATGGATTTATTATTATTATTATTATTTAATTTTTGGTATTTTTTATATGTATATATAACTTTTCTTATTTGTATTTAAGGCTTTGATATTTATTTTAGCTTAAAGGGTTATCCTTAGCATGTTATCATATGTTATGCTGTTAATGTATGCTTATCTGTATTTTAAAGTTTTATATTTGAATCGTGTGCAATACTTCTTGTTAGATGATAGTATGCTTCTTGTAGTCACTATAGAAGTCACACTGGTCCAATTTTTGCCAAATTTAATATGTTAACAGTCACAGAATGTATACTCTTGAATTGGGTACATTTATGTATAAATACACCGTAAATGAGTTACCTTCTTCATTTAAAGACTACTTCAAAAAATGTTCTGACATCCACAACTATTCGACAAGACATAGTAATAACTTCAATCTAACCAAAAATAAGAGAATATTCTCGGATCACTCAGTTAGCACTAGTGGCCCCCATCTTTGGAACTCTCTTGAAAATTCATACAAAAATTTTAAATTCAGTAAAACATTTTCGTAATAAATTCAAGCAAAAACTTATTTCAAGTTACTATTAATTGATTTATTTAGAGCACTATTTCAATTTCACTTTATGGTTATTTGATATTTGATTTTTTGATTTTTTTTTTAGCATTGTCTTGTCCGGTATATATTGTTGGTGTCATATTTAGGTCTTGCCTTCATGTAAGCACTCACGAATCTTTAATTTCGAACTTTGAGATGATTACGCCCTTTGCTGACAGGCTGTTGATGCTGTTCTCAATTAAAAATAATAGAGTGTTTATTTTAACAAAGAAAGGCTACTGATGGACTCGAACCACTAACCTCTGGTCTATAAGCCTAATTCCTAACCATTACGCTATGCAAGCCAATCTGCCAATAAGCTGTTCACTTTTAATACTTCATGGTCAATAACGGAATAAATCTATATTATTATTATATGTTAATGCCCCCTATAGCCGAACGATATTTGCTATGTTATAGAGGGCGCTACCATTTTTATTTTCGTGAGCGCTTACATGAAGATTGAACCCATATTTAGGTTTTAAATTTGGCTGTATTGGTTTTGTGTTTTATTGTCCCAGGTGTTCAGGGGATGGCAATTTACAGGCCTTTTTGGCCTTCCAGCCTTCTCCTCCATTACCGTTTCGTTTTTCTGTTGTTGGAAATTATCTGATTGTTTCTTACTGATTTTTGATGTAATTTGATGTTATTTGTAATTTTGATGTTATGGAAATAAATGATGAATGAATGCTGAACACTTTCTTCTGTACTAGATTTGATGATGCAGCTGAAGGCGGAGAGAATATGTTCGTAGATGTTTTTCATAGCGTATCAGAGTTAAGGAAACATTATCCTCAACACTTCGATACCCTTACAAGAGTGCCTGCAACGTTTCAAAAAATTCACTTTGAAAGGTATAGCTGAGTTTTTTATTGTTGTTCAGTTGATTCTATAGAGTCCACAATGCTAAATAAATAATGTACACAGTACAATAAATATGTATAAATATGCTGGACTTTGTAGGTTGTTTTCTGAGGTAGGTACAAATCCTGGATTTTCTCTCTTTTATGATACTGTAAAAGTGGACATTTTCGTGCTACATTTATTTTTGTGCTATAATCAGCAAGCGCGAAAATGAAAATGCACGAAAACAATCATTTTGTATGTAAGGAAGCTCAAAATTGCAAGATTAAAAACGAGCAAAATTGTTCAAAATGTGTAAAGTGCAAAAAATTACACACGCAAATTGTCAACTTTACAGTTATAGGTCAATAAATGCGTATGTTTGGTTTCGAGAGAAATTAGACAAATCAATGCACGTGTGCTGATGTTGATGTGTGAATAATGGCACGACCTGCAAGGAGAGTGCTATTGTGAGCATATCAACATTTGCGCAAGTGTATTGATTTGTCTAATGTTTCAAGAAACAAAACATATGCATGTATTGACCTAATTCATACATGACACTAAACAAATCAAAGTTCGCAATTTGAACATAATTTTGATCAATGTAAAAAAGAATTAAACCATGTTGACAAGTTTGCTAACACCCGCAGTGAAAATCGGCGAACCAGCGATTTCTGAACATCGAATCACAACAAATAAAAACCATCAATTGTTTCAACTATCTTTAATCTTTATGGATAAAAGTGATGCGAGCAATTACTGGTAAATAAACACTTTGACTATTAATCAAGCAACAGCAATTGCTTCCATTTTTGAATAAAGGCTTGAGAGACTGTCATTTACTTATATTGTCGACTACATATTTTGACCTTTCTATTATACACCCAATTGTACTGCATGTTGTAGGTGTAAGGGAAATTGCAGGTACATAAGACCAGAATATTGAATGAATCATGATACAAAAAAAGGTTTCAGTTCAGTAATTGAATGTTAGAATTACCAACATAAATAAATGTGTCACAAAAATATTATTGCCAGCACCTAGGCCAGCCAGCACAAGTAAATGCGAAGTCAGTTACTAATAAATTATTGACCCGCTTTTATGCTAATTCATTCAAGCAGAAGGAATTCATTACAGCTTGAACAGGCCAAACATGTTACAAGATGACCTTTTGGTTTTGCATACTCTTTTGCTAGTTAAATAGTTACTATTTTTGATTTAGTCAGCCCAATAATTCACAACATTATCACCATGTATTACTACTTTATACCAATTAGTTCAAGGTAATAATCTGCACAAATTATTTTTACCTCCATCACCTGAGAGTCATTGAATTTGAAAAGGAAATGTTTTATGTTTTATTAACCTTTACAGCCCTGAACCCCATGAAATCCCATTTGAAAACTATGCTGGCAGCAATTGTCGCCTCAGTCTATCTCGCCGGGTGCTGACGGCGGGTGATCAAATGTGCACGGAATTGTTAATTGTCCACGCTGGAGGACACAAGATCGAATCCTGTTGTCTGCAAATCTGGTTTTTCCCGCTTAATTTCGCTCATTTTCCACCCCCGGATATTTTTTTCAACATTTCCATCCCAAAAGTGTTAGGTTTATTATACACTTTTTTCTAGCATTACCATAACCCTTACAGCCCTGAACACCATGAAATCACATTTGAAAACTTTGCTGACAGCATGTGTCGCCTCAGTCTATCTCGCCGGGCGCTGACGGCGGGTGATAAATGCTCACAGAATTGTAAATTGCAGGCGCGTGACCCACTTGCCGAGTGGATAAGACACTCCATGCTGGAGGACCCAGGATCAAATCCTGTCATCGGCAAGTCTGGTTTTTCCCTCTAAATTTCGCCCATTTCCACCCCGGATATTTTTTTCATAATTTCCATCCCAAAAGTGTTAGGGTTTATAAATTAAATGGCTAATATTAGGCAAAGGAATAAAAAGAACATGTTTGGCGTCATGTTTTTTTTCTTCAAAAATAGGAAGAAGGAGTCCCTTAAAAAAACCTAGGGTGCAAAATCACCTTGTTTAGCGATAAACTTGGCAAACCTTAAAGAGGAGGAGGCCTCATAAAATCTGATTTATTTCATTTTTATGGGTTGGTCAGCACAGAACTTGTTTTAAAAAGCTTATAAAAGAGTAGCAAAACTGTTACAAACATCCATCTCAAACTCTGAAACATCTGAACTAAAAGTTATGACTGAAATAAAGAAAAAATTAAATTAAAATTAAAATGGACCCAAAAAAGGATGTGGGTGGGGACGCTTAACATGTTTATTTTATTATTTGGCCTTATGGAAAGTAGCGGATGTCACAGTAATTATTTTTGTTTATTTTTCTATCCCAGAGTTACAGCTGCCAAAAATTCACCCACCCCTACCTAAATTGAAATTGATAATTAATATTTAAAAGTATTTATTTGTATATGTTCTTTTGTTTATATAGAGAGCGTCCTGCAGCTTACATGTACCAAAGACCTCACATATCGGTGAACCCGCAAGGCGAGGTAGGTAGTAGTCATACAGTGTTATCAATTATCATACCAAGTGAATGAGATATATTACATAGCTAATGACTCATGTGGAAATATGTTGTACATTTGCACATTCGTACAGGAAGTCCTATAGCACACATAGATTTAAAGCCGTTCTTTTACGTATTACTACTAGGAGGAACCCGCGCATAGCGCTGAACCCTGCTAGTGTGTCACCCAATTGCAGCTTTTTAGTTGATGTGTATGCAAGGAAAAAATTGGGGGAAAGGCGTTGTATTTGTTACTTAAGTTAATTACACAGACGGACACCATAATACAGGTACCACATGTGTCGTTATATCCAGATACCCCATGCAAGGCATACCCAGGAAAGGGGCACCTACTCTCAAATCATTGGGCAAGGGGCAGCCCAAATGATGATAACAATAGAGAAGTAGCAATCTCTATGTTTTACTTAATATTATTATAATTTGGTCCTGAAGAAGTCAGAGCTAATCCTGACGAAAGCTTGACAGTTTTAAACTTGGTCCAACTGCGAACCCGTTAAACTCTATACTTATGTTACTATTTTTGTTCAAACTATATGGTCTTCATTTAATCTTTTTTTTGCAGAACTGCTGAACATACATGCAAACATACATAGTCGATTTAAATCTTAAGATCAACATAATGCGGTAGTTTTCACCAAAGCTGTAATAAAATAAGTAATGAGTGTTTTTAAATAATGAAATATGTCTTTAACCGTTTCACCCTGGAGTGCTACCTGAGACTAAAATACTTTAGGTATTTTAGTCTCAAGTGCTACAAAATACTATTGCAAACATTCCCCAGCAGGACCATCAAAAACATATGGCCTGTTTTCCCGCCTGATGTTTCTCTCAAAACCACTGAAGGGCAGTGAGGTTAACAATGTTTTTGTTTTTGTTTGCATAAACAGGTAACGGCTGTCCACTGGTCTCCACCTTTTGAAGGACCGTTGAAAGTTCACGAGGTAAGCGAAATCAAAATAGATATTACCCATTAATTAGAAGGCGGACGGGAGTAATTTGTCACAGAGGAGGGGCTGGCTTTGACATGATAAACAGTTTAGGTTTGTTTGACCTTGAGAATGATCCAAAGAATTACAGTCACTGCCTATCTCTCTATCTGTATATGATATGAATATTCCACTGGCATACTATTATAGTCAGCTGCAGAGATGGTCAGCATTTGTTTTATATTCAAGCTTGTGCACAGTGTAAACATGCAAGTAGGGTTCTCATTGGCTTTATAGGTAGGTGTTCCGATTGCTGGCCCGATTTTCAATGTGATGTTTTCTATTCTACATGAAGGGTTTTCCTCAAAATAGTTGTATTCCAAAGTTTGAGTTGCATAACTCCAATGGTTCTTATTTAAGAAATTGGCATGAAATTCGCCCATTGAGTAGTACACAAATTGGCCGGGTGGTTAACTGCCTTTGGCAGTAATTCACTGCATTTTGGCCTATAACGCGTATATGGAACATATCTTGTGGCCAAACATTTTACAGAAATAATGAGAAAAATATGGGGTTTCTTCTGATATAAAACAGAAGCTAAAGTGATTGGAACATCCACCTTGAACTGACCTTTATTGAATTTTGTAACATTTACCAAATAGAATACATGACTTTACATGTGAGCCTGAACCCCAAGGTTTGCCGCTCTTTTTGCTTTCGGTTGGCGGGTTAAGAGTTGCCACTCACTATTGGCAAAGCATTTCAACCCAGGAGGTGATATGCTTACATTGTTTTCTATTTTAATCTATAGTAGAAGTATACATCCTAACTTGCATTTGCATGTCTGGGTCAATTGTTATGTATAGGCTTTACGCATGATCAATTTTCAAAAGGTTTTTGAGAGAATGGCAAAGACTATGTTCACATGACTTCACTATGTGGTAACGTTAACATTTGAATGACACAATACTCTACAGTGATATATCAAAATTGTAGGATAAGTTGAATTATATACATTCAATAATGTGTAGTCCATGTAACCTTTTAGCTTCCATTACTACTTCATGTATGTCTTCAACATATTTAACCCTAACCCTTCAGTACTACAAATTACTACGGCCAAGTCTTTCTTTCCAGTGCATGTGTGGACACCTTTTGATGACGTTATCAACCAAGCCTATATAGTGAGCGCAGTATACTGCGCGAACGAGTAGCTGAAAGCCGTGGCTTGCCTAGGGTGTCCAGGGTTTGGGATCCGGAGGGTCCCTGGTTCGATCCCCGATCGGGTCACAACGATTTATTTGTCGGGTTTTTCTTCCAAAATTGCGATATTGGTTAAAAACCTGGTTTAGGGTTAGGGTTAATGTGGGTTTTGTATAGCACCATGATTTATTGGAACAGCATGATTTAGACTAGATGTATTCATACAACTACTGACCAGCCTACAAAATAGCTTACATAATCATATACTGTAATATTGTGTTATTATCATGAGCATGGATTTGGTCTAGCTAAGTTTGCTGGTCAGCCTTCCTCTCTGGACACTGGTAGAATGAGGAACTATTATCAGATCTAGACACGACTGATGTGACACATTTGATTACATAGATTGTTTTGTTATGGCATTACAAATGTTACCCCCCACCCCCCATTATCTAGCATGTGTGCGTAAGGCCGTTAACTTCTTTGCCAGCATCTGTAATTGATTTCATGACTGCAGACAATTGACAATCATTCAATACCTCATGAATTATATGCGATACGTGCGACCCAATCAAATACCATCTTTTACTGGTACTCACAAATAAACTAAAAAAATGTGATACCGTTGCGCTACCGTTCTAATACCGATCCCCGAAAATCTCCAAATTTGTGCTACGGTATAGCATCGGCGAGCCAAATCGGCTAGGTGTGACAGCGCTTTAAGGCTCCCTGATTGTAACAGTAAGAGACTACTAGACCATCCCAATTTTTGTTGTTGTAAACTAGAGAGATCAAGCTCACTTTAGAGGCACCGCTATCTCAAATAGATAAGCAAATTTGTTAGTAACATTAACAAATTTTAAATTAACTTGACAGTTTTTAATACACTCATCAGAGGTTGAACATTTTGTTATCCTTCATCATAACTTGTCTGTCATAGTTGTCATGGAAATGTAAATTGTCTACTCATCACATCACTTGCTACATTGTAGTGCAAAATAACACAATTTCTAATGAATGTTTCTTACAGGATGAAGTTGAACCCTACTATGAAGCCTATCAAGTTTTCACCAATTTATTAGAAAACTCCCCTGTGCAGGTAAGACCCACGATATGAGATGCGATATACAAGGTATCCCAAGATGATTTATGGGGACATGTTTCCTACTTATTTTGTGAGTTTCAGTGAGATATCTTTATTGTTCTGGTATGGCATGATATCGTTAAAAATCAGTGAAAACCTGTTGCAGTGCATTTCAAATGATGAATAGCACACAACTAGCCAAAACTGTCACCAAAGAAAGGACAGTATTAAGTCCCTCAAGCTGAACTCAAGTCTGTAATTTCTAACAAAAAAATGTCTTATTTTTAAAATATGAAATTTTCTAAGAAAACCAAGTATATGTCTAAGAGAAAACCAGGAGGAACATGATCATTAGTAATGTTATTAAGAACTAAATAATTTCAACTTGTCAGATATGATTCATTTTGTCACAGCGTGTAGTTTGACATGTTAATTCAAGTTTGAAACAAAACAATGATGTACCTTTGGCCAGATTATAAGGGACTCCCTTAACCTTTGAAGCATCTATTCAGTCCTTATTACTAGGTATTGTAAGGGTTACCAGAGGTGGACACTAAATTTAAGACAATTTTAGAAAATTTGTCAGCAGAATGTTCTAAAGATTCTGATAAAGATTCTAATATATAGCGCCTATTTTTTAGACCAAATTTAGGGTATTTTGCAGATTTTTAAAACATTGTGATAACCAGATAAGGTTATATAACCGAGAAGTCATTTTGATACCAAATGATAGAAATTGTGACCCAGGTTTGCAGTTTTCCCCATATAGGCTATTTCTTGTATTTAGTACATGCATCTTAATCTGTACCTTATTTTTTTATTTCTGTATAGGTTATGCATCGCATGAGGGATGGAGAATGTGTAATATTCAATAATAAGAGAATACTTCATGCACGTAATTCATTCACTCTCAATGGAAGTCAGAGATATTTACAGGTATGGTAATGGTAACAACAATAAGAAAACAACACGCTTCCTTTTTAATCTATTGTGTGATATTCAAAATAACCTATAGTGATATGGGACCCATCACATCAAAACAGACTAGATATCTCCAGAAATGAAAATTGAGATTTAAAATCCATGTTATAAATGTATGTCCTTGCTTTAAAATGATACCTTATTGAAATTGAATGTGGAACACAGATTTTATTTTTTGTCATCTTATTTTGTTGTTTTCTTCAAATGAGGCTTGCCATAAGGCAACACACAAAAATACCACCTTGTTTCTACAGGCAAACAGACCTCAGGATGGCTCGATCAGTCAGCCTTATTCCCTTCAAAATTACATTAAAAAAAGTTTGTTCGAGCCCGTAGAACAGAGTGGGTTTTTCATAGCCTATCTGGTCTGTTTCGATGTGATGGGCCGCATATTGTCAAAATGCTTTCACCAAATATGTACAATGATTGATTGAACACTGACAAGTTTCTAACAGGACCATGCTTAATGTATAAACATGTAGAACAGGATGGGGCATTTAAATGGAACCAGTTGCTGTATCGAATGTCACACATGCGTCAGGCGTGAAATCTTAATTTCCCCTGTCAGAAGCTTCCAAGCGGCTTTAGACAACAGCATAAGGAATGACTTGATCATGGAACTGTAGGTAATCATTATTAAGGACAACATGGTCAATAAGGAGATAATCCATATATGGAATCCCTCATTATTAAGGTCAGTAAGGAGAACATCCATATACGGAATCCCTCATTATTGATTTCAGCATGGTCAGTAAGGAGAACAGCCATATACGGAATCCCTCATTATTAAGGTCAGCATGGTCAGTAAGGAGAACAGCCATATACGGAATCCCTCATTATTAAGGTCAGCATGGTCAGTAAGGAGAACAGCCATATACGGAATCCCTCATTATTAAGGTCAGCATGGTCAGTAAGCAGAACAGCCATATACGGAATCCCTCATTATTAAGGTCAGCATGGTCCGTAAGGTGAACAGCCATACAGAATCCCTCATTATTAAGGTCAGCATGGTCAGTAAGGAGAACAGCCATATACGGAATCCCTCATTATTAAGGTCAGCATGGTCAGTAAGGAGAACATCCATATACGGAATCCCTCATTATTAAGGTCAGCATGGTCAGTAAGGAGAACAGCCATACGGAATCCCTCATTATTAAGGTCAGCATGGTCAGTAAGGAGAACAGCCATACGGAATCCCTCATTATTAATTTCAGCATGGTCAGTAAGGAGAACATCCATATACGGAATCCCTCATTATTAAGGTCAGCATGGTCAGTAAGGAGAACAGCCATACGGAATCCCTCATTATTAAGGTCAGCATGGTCAGTAAGGAGAACAGCCATACGGAATCCCTCATTATTAATTTCAGCATGGTCAGTAAGGTGAACAGCCATATACGGAATCCCTCATTATTAAGGTCAGCATGGTCAGTAAGGAGAACATCCATATACGGAATCCCTCATTATTAAGGTCAGCATGGTCAGTAAGGAGAACAGCCATATACGGAATCCCTCATTATTAAGGTCAGCATGGTCAGTAAGGAGAACAGCTATATACGGAATCACTCATTTTGCATTTCAGCTTTCCTTGTTGTAACATTCGATTCAGGAACCTGTTTCATTTGAATGCCTTCTGCTTATTTGTGATAGGACAATCTCTTGAGTATTGACATGTGCTAAGTAAAGGGTATTGAAGTATATCTGTGAACAAATAGTGTTCATTTTTATGATGAGAATTTGAATGTGTGTTTTTGCAAAGAAGTGATAAGTGTCTTTTATAGCTTAGTTTATATCAGATAAAGAGAATACTTTAGACATTTGATTAACTTATTTACCGATCTAACCTTATTTTGTTGCCATTTCAGGGGTGCTACGTTAATATTGATGACTTCCGTAACAGTGTCCAAGTGGCCTATCTTCAACAAGGGACTGGAGAAATGTCCAAAAGATGCGGCAATCAGTGCTGGTTCTAATACTCGGTAGTATAGAATTTAGAAAATGAAATATAATGAGGTATACTTGTGACAAAAATGTGTCCTGCCAGATTGTTTTATATTTTACTGCAGTTATTATTATAAACTAGCAGTATAATCCTGACCATAATTTAATAGTTGGAACACTTTGTGATATTTTTATTATTATGCCGTTTCATTTCCACTAATAGATACTATTGAAATAAGGAGATTTTTGGAGAAAAATTTAAAGCCTTTGCTTGCCTCAATCACTCCCTCGCCCCCTCTTGGCAATGTCGATTCCTTCCAGAAACATTTATCCAAATACCAAAAATCATGTTTCTACATGGAAGGAGGGTTTAACAATAGAAACATCAATCGATCAATCAATGTTGTTTTTTGTATAAAGCATATTTAATCTAGTTGTTCTTCAGGGAAAAATAATCGACTGAAAAATAACCGCATAACCAAAAAACATACATGTATAACCAAATAACCAAATAAATAAATTAATAATTAAATAAATATGTGGATGGATTGATGGAACCAAAGACATATTTACAAAATAACTGTCCTTTTAATTATACTTAAAAACTTTCTCCTACAAATAAAACTAGAAGGTTTTGAATTGAGTTTGATTGATCAATTAATTAAATAACTATTTTATTACAAACATTTATATAAGTATAATATTGTTAAAGGAGTTATATTACCACTATAGTAATAAAAATTACAATGCACCTTTAGGTGATTGTAACTTCCTAAATAAATGTAGAAATCAAACAATTCAAAAGACAAAATAATAGTTGGCTATAATTGGGAGAAAACCACATTTTTAATTGGGTTCAGTAATTACGGAGAAATGGTGATTGTACATAAATACATACTCAGTAATGGAAATACCCACATGATTGTCAACCTGGGGTTGACGATCATGTGTGTCGCAGCTCTATTTATTATATTGTGCGTACTGATCATAATAGTAGTATTGCTTTATTCCGTAATAATAAGAGGGATTAAAATCATATGTCTTGGCCAGTTCACCCCTTGCTAGTCTGGTGGTTGAGTTATTATGTGCCTTACAATGCAGAGGTCCATGGATTGATTCACCACTTTTTCAACTGATTTATTTCCTTTTGTAAAAGTTAGGTTAGAAATATTCAAAGTGTGTAGTTCCAACCTAGTCAACCCCGGGTGGAAAGTCATGTGGGTATTTCCATCGCTGCATATACATACATACAACAAGTATTTGTGATGCACTATTTCCGGAGGCTCAACGCGCTTACAAACAAATATGAAATAACATAAGTTAACATAATAATATAAAGAACATGATTAGATGGGGAACAAACATGCCTTGAGGGCCTTCTTGAAGGCAGTTACAGAAACAGACTGCCTGATAAATATAGGCAGATCGTTTTATAACTTTGATGAACAAACAGTTAAATTCCTGTCACCAGCTTTAACTCTTGTCATAGGATACTCATGACGAAGATGATCCTTGGAAGATCTTAAAGTGTCTATACAATTTGAAACAGTTTGATAGGTACATGGGTGCAAGTTCGTTTCATGACTTATAAACATGCAATGAACTTAGTTTTCATTTACCCGGGTAGATACATAATACTCTTTTTTTTCCTTCAATTAGCCACCACTGTTCAACACTTTGATAAATGCCTTGCTTTATGTAATAAGAGCACTGAGTAATCGATTTTAACACTCATAATGACCAGAAAACAAAAACAATGCAACTCATTTATTGCAAGGAGAGAGATTTACCATTACTCTTTTATTCTAAATTAACCTTAATTTTGTTTTCAGTTGCGTTAATAAATTGGCAATAATAAACATGATTTCAGCCTTATTTTTAAAACAGTGATCATTTGTATGTGCAATGTTATTGGTTATCTTGAACTTGGTCAATAACAATATTCAGACTATCCATCGGGTTTTTTCAATCATGATAAAGAGATTGAATGTATAGTGCAAATTGGTGATAGTAAACTTCAACATTTTACTAATATCAAGTTTAAAATGTGAAGATAAACAAGTTAATGAATGTTATTTTTGAGAGAAGAATTGATTGATTTCTTGTCTGTGCTGTCTAAATCACTCAGTACGGGCAAACTTGAATGGAAGTGCTCATTAACTGCTTTTACGTATTCACAAATTTCTCCGTAATTACCGAATCAACACTGTTTTCTTCAAATTATAGCCAATTAAATGTGACTTTATTTTGTCGTTTGAATTGTTCTATTCCGACACTAATTTAGGAAGTTACGATCAATTAAAGGTGAGTTGTAATTGTTTTTATATAGCACATTTATCCAACGGATTCAAAGCATTGTAATTTTGCTGCTGGTGAATAATCAGAATCAGGTCGCATCAACTAGGATGCTGCCATTTTCTAGCGCAAACCTATCCGCGCTTAGATTGTAACATCCACCATTTTTAATGCAGCTCCCCATATACCATTGGGTCAAGGAAGGTTTTGATAACCGAAACAACTGATCACCAATTTTTGAAAGCAGGAGGAAACCGGAGAGCCCGAAGAAAACCTGCAAAAGCGTGCATGGATCGTGATTGACCAAATGCACATAAAGCCCACGGTCGTGCACAGAATTGACCCGGGTTTCATTGGTGAAAGGCGAGGAAACAATCCGCTGCGCCAACACGCTCCCCCGATACTGTATTGCATGGGCTTGCAGGAGAGACATTTTGTGTCCTGCATGCCATTCAACTATGTTGAAAAGCAACACCTTTTTTGTTTATAAATCAATAGGTAATTACACATAATCTTTGCGGAAAATTGGAGAATGATGTGTAATTTTATCAACCAAAATGTTTAATTTAAATTAATATGCCAAAATGTTCACATACAATGGTATTTCACTCTGCTGATGAAATTTATTGCGTTTATTTGCTTAGAACTATTTTTAGAGTGCCTAAATATAGTACATAATACCCTATGACCTATAGCATAACACTGGTAACTTATACCTAAGATCCTATTACTAAAGTATTTAATTTATTCTGATCAAAAGTATGATTTGTGAGACTTTGAACCATGAAATTGCTGGTTTTTGTGTACAGTGTGACCCAGAAAGATTTATACCCTGTTTGAAAATAAATAAAAATATGAAAACAACATTGCATACCAAGTCTAATGCCTGCAATATAATGAGGAACATCAAGATATCTTTATGCATTTCGATATGGCATGACATTATAGAAAATCTGTGAAAACTAGTTTTTCACTTTCAGCTTATTTCAATTTATAAAGCTTACACCAAACTTTTAAAACGGCTGCTTAAGAAAGTATGATATAAATCACTCAAGTAGAACAATTCCTTCGCCCCATTCAAATATTGCTTCATTCATAAAACATCACCAACAGTTGATATCTATTAATTTTGTAGTGGAAATCAAAAGAGGACAAAGAAATTTAACTGTATATCATTTAAATTGAGGTTTTTGCCGAACATGGTCAATTAGGGTAATTTTGGTCGAACTTGGACCACTAAAGAGTCCATATTTTCTGTCAGAAACGTTAGATTTTTAGAATTTGAAGTTCCTGAGAAAGCTATGTGTAAAATCATAAGCACTTTGACCGATAATGATGGTATTCATGGCTTAATAAATGCACCTTTCCCGGTATGAATAATTCTGGGCACCCTGTAAAGCATATTTAATCTAGTTTATCTTCAGGAAAAATAAAAGTAATTGACATAAAATAAGCAAAATGTGACAAGTGTTTGTAAGCTGACCCCTTTTTTCCCCATTCCAATGGGATTTATTACACAGTTAGACATGTGGCATGATGAAATGAAGGAGTGATGACTTCATGCATGTTTATGTATTTTATTGTGATACTGGCATAGTAAACGTGGCAATATTCACACAAAAGTGTTTAGCATTGCATAATTTAATAGTTAAGAGATTGTACCATAGCATATTAAAATATCACAGAGATAAAATGTTCTGAAGACACTTGGTTTCTTGATCAATTGCACTTAAGTATGAGAGTCAGTAACATTTACGAAGGAACATACTTGACAGGTTCACAAATTAAAAGTTCTGAGTCCATTGATTCTTCTGCTAAAGTTTAAAACAATAAATGAAAATGTTAACTTCCATGCAATTTAAAATAGAAATATAATATTAGTTTCTTTGTTGACATTTAGGTATTTAACAATGAGCTCCTTTAATATGGCCACCATTCCCACTCAATTTAGTCAGGCGACAGACGTAGCAGGACCAGTCATGTCTGAATGTATTAACTGTGTATATCCCATTGGAATGGTGAAAAAAGGGTCAGCTTATATAAAACCTGTCACATTTTGCTTATCCTTAGTCGATTACTTTAATTTTTTCGGAAGATAAACTAGATTACATACGCTATATAAAAACAAAAACAATGTCATGGTTCAATGCATACGTCAAGGTTAAAGAGCCATTTCAATCTGGGCGCAATTTATTCTTCCTGTATAATATTGAATGGCTTTGAATGTGATACAAGAATATATTGCACAAGCTAAAAATATTGCATGCACAAGTCAAAGACCAGTACAGTGTTTTTGTATCAAGTTTGATTTATAATTATTCATACCCTAAAGCAAGCATGTGCAACCTTTTCTACCACACGGGCCGCATTGCGATTTTGAGATCTATTCACGGGCCGCAGCGATTGTCAAACATTCCAAAACACGTCTGAAGGAGGAGTAAGGGAGGGAGAGGGGAAGTCCATTGCTCATGGAATACCCGCTTCTCTTCATGTAATTTCCTCTTTTTACTCGCTGTTGCTGCTGCAAGCGCCATTTTAACCAAGAATTTTATCACGCAATCACGCCTTGGGCGTCACCCTACTAATATAAGGAAGCACACCTCCAAATCAATCCGCCATTTGTGTAAAACTAGGGAGTTCCGTTTAAAACGGGCCGCATCATTTGGAATTTTACGATTGCTTCGCGGGCCGCAGATTAGAGATCGACGGGCCGCATGTGGCCCGCGGGCCGCAGGTTGCACACGCTTGCCCTAAAGCCCTAACTCGAGATCACCACACGGCAACAGATTTCTTTTCCGACACCCAAAATTCACCAGAAAGGTCACCCTGACCCCCCGGGATTTGAACCACGGACCTCCAGCACCCCAACACCCAGATCCTACCCACTACACCACCGCTGCCAGTCGACACTCGGCGAGTATATTCGCCATTCGCCTCGTTATATAGCCTGGGTCCGTTTTGTACCCCAAAAACCTGCACGCCGGATTATAAAAACATTTTTTCCGCACAGTTGCCGTGTGGTGTAGTAGAGTTAGGGTTATTGAGCAATAATGTATCTCTTAAGAAGCCATATATTTTACTTGAAGGGGGAAATATAATTCAACCAGCAATATATTCAAACAATTTCTTATATGCTGCATCTTGTTATTTATCCATTATGAATATTTTAGTAATTAAATGCTTGTCACATTCTAAAATTTCGACATAATAATTTGATGATGAAAAAAGTTATATGTTAAAAAGGTGAATTTGTTGAGGATAACATTTTGGTTGCCTTATTTGACCTGCTTTAAGGTATAGTGTGTGACATAAGCTTAAGATTAACATTATGTTATCTTTGCATAAGTTTGAGGTTTGCTGTGAGATTTTTATTCAACTGCATTTCAATACCTGCTGATGGCTTTTAACATAATGTGTTTGACTTTGAGAGGCATAGCACACAACCCACAGTGACCTTAAGCATAAGTATAGTATTGTAATGCATGAAAAAGTTAATAATCACATTTGAATGTGTGCAAAAGTGTTTGTATTATTTTTGCATTGCTACTTCTGAAATATTTGAAAATGAAACAACAACAAATGCTCAATAATTTGTCATTTTCTACAAAGTTTAATACTAAATTGTATAAAATAAAAGAACCCAAAACAACATAGTACCTACAACTTTTATGCATAAAGTAGCTTAATTTACAGACTAAGTAATAAAACACCACACCATACATAAAAGTAAAATACACAGTTCAACAAAAATAAGTTCCCCTTTAGATCATGCCTGATATTTTTAAAATGAGATACTCCATCAAACCGATTTTTGGCACACATAATGTATGTGTTCACAGCAACACTATAGTAGATTCATAAACTCTGGCGCATCAGTTTCGATTTTGGACCTCGTCCATTGGGCCTTAGAGGAACCCATTTAGACCAATGATGAAACAGCGGTACTTTTATAGATGTTATTATCATGATTATTTGCGCTCCATAATCAAATGCTATTCATGATAGTGTGGCTTTATGAATAGGGCTTATCATGTAGCTTTACAATCACGACAACCAAAAACTTAATCCAACAGCTTCAAATGTGTTATCGCTTTGGAAGCGGTTACCACAATAAAAACAAATCGACCATCATCGACCGTATACAGGTTTCAAAAGAAAAATATTATGTATGTCATTTTACCTATTCATAATTTAGTGGCTACTTTTTTATTATTTTCCGTTTTTATTATGCTCGTGGAATAAAGGAAACATTAAAATGAAAATAACAGTTCTACGTATTTATTTGCGAGAAAAAACCAAAAAATAATTTAATAATTTTTTTTTTTTTATATACCTAGGTACAAAACCATTTGTCCTAATCATGCTAATTAAATGGAAAAACAGTTATATCAACCAAGATACAGATTATAAACGTTACTTTAAGTATTTCTGGCTATGAGACCACCTGAATACCTTTATCAATTTATCTGAATAATAATACATTTCTATCGAATATACGTGGGCAATTGACAACAACTGTTTGCAGGCAAAGTTATGCCGATAATCCAGCCGCAAGTTCCCTGTCACTAGGTACAAAGTGGTGACTACATCACAGTAGTACATGCACATGAAGACACGGTATTAACCTTGCATATAACAATTAACTTTGAGTGCCTCCCCCTCTTTTGCTTCTGTTACCTCTGACTGAAATGGTAAATCGGCCAATGTCTGCGAATCGACTATAGAACGGAGCTCTAACTACACAGTTGTTGTAATGCTTGAATGAACACACATAGAATGAAGGAATACCTCATTTCAAAAGTTGCTAAAAGTTCAATATCATGTGTGCTCGTTCAAGCAGTACCTGTGTGGTGTTCAAGCATAGACCCTGGTTCAAGCTGCTTAACCATCCTTCTTCAAAACATCATTTAGCAACTTTTGAATTGAGGTATACCTCCATTCAATGTGTGCTCATTCAAGCATTACAACACCTGCGCAGTTATAGCTCCGTTCTAGTGTTGCTGTGAACACATATATTATGTGTGCCAAAAATTGTTTCGATGGAGTAACTCATTTTAAAAATATCAGGCATAATCTAAAGGGGAACTTATTTTTGTTGAACTGTGTATTTTTAAAATAAACCAAGGTTATATTTTTATATATGGTATATTGGACAAATACATGATTTATTATCATATGCTGTTATCTGCATTACAATGAATTGTTTCTTTCCAAGATATGTCAACTTTTGCATCACCTTTCAGAATCAGATTGTGCCATTCTGGATCTCATTTCAAGCAATGACATGGTGTACAGCTTTACAACCACGTTCTTGTCAAACTAAAGAATTTGTTAGAAGGTGAACAAATCAGTTAACAATTAAATATCAAAATCCTCAACAGCTCCCTACATGAAAAAGAAAAGACAGTGAAAAGTGTTCAGCATAATTCTGGAATACCCCCCCCCCCACACCCTATGTTATGATAAAACAATTTAAATTTACTCCATAAAATGTAGAGTGTGAAAGGTACATTGGAAAGGTATTACATAATTATTCCACATTTTCAAAATTGATAGTAACTTAAAGTAAAATAGAGATGGCTGGCTAGTGTATGTATGACCTCAGTTTCCCTTGGCGAGTCGGCATATGTGTGAATTTTCTTTACTTAAAGTTACTGTGCATTGGTGCTATTCTTTCAAAGTTGCTCAACTCAAATTTCGAGGGAGACTTATAAAAGTGTCTAACTTTTGATCCCAACATCTAAATTACACTAACTAGAATTCCCCAGAAAGCTTCAACCTTTGTTAGTGATTGTATTCAATTTGTTTCTTTTAGGAAATGTATTTCCTTTGCCAAATAAAATGTTGATATCAATCATAGATGGTAAAAAGGGTTAATGTTATATTTTGAGTAAGAAATGTGCTGTGTTAATTTGTGTAATTTCGAAATATTGTTACCAGTATTCTATTTTGTATGTTGTAACATATTTATATTTATATTTGTATTTATTTTAACCCTAACTTCGTAAGTATTTCAGGTACTGTTTTTCAAAAAACTTTTTTGTTTAAACGACATATACTGTTGAGGCGTCTTGTTAATTTCTTAAACAAATCAATGAAATTGGGACCTGACTGTTTTGACTCACCCTGTATTTCTGTAAACAAGTGTGACCACAAAATGAGATCAGGTGCATTATGCGGGTCTGTGTTAAGTTCCAAAATTAACAACGTTTAAGAAAAAGGGTATAGACAAGATTTTGAAAAATACCTTATTCTTGAAAATTCTCAATATTAGAACCTTTAACATGTTACCGTTTTACCGTAATGTACCTCTCAAAAACAACCCTTACTAAGCGTGTTTGTGGTCATGCACTGTTTTAGCGTAACAGTTGACCCCCCTTGAACAAGTATAAATCTAACCTTCTGGTGATCTTGTGATTTCCAGTAGAATAATGGCTTTAGACCCAAAGGTAACATGCTTTGTAATTGCATTGTCTCTGCCTTGACTTGTGTGAAAGATCAGGTTGATGACTTGGTAATTGTGTATAGGCATTTTATTTATATTACATTATTTTATAGCAATTAGGTATGGGGAATATTTTCATACATCATAAGTACAAGTTCAAGTGAGGTATAATTGATAGAGTTGTTGAATCATGGTAATTGGCAATAATTAATCTTGTGTTAAAAAGTAATCATGTATTTTCTGTGTTTAACATAATACTCATCTATGCACATGGTTCCTTTCAATAACAGGTTATAGTATGTTTTAGGCTTGATTCAACAACTGGGTCCATATAGCAAGAACAAATTGGAAAGCATCAAAGTGTAGGATCCAATATGTGACGTGTTCTACCGAAACCAGACGGAATTGGGCAGAGCTCCAAACTGAGAAAAAGCTCAAAACATAATTGTGGGTGATTTTTGGGGGAATTTGAGTTTCTGGTAAATAATTAATCTTCAGAGTGTTTATAACCATATTGTGAAAGATTCAGATTAAAAAATCATCCTAAATGTATGTTTCAGCGATTTAAAAAAGCCTAGTTCTAGTAAAAAGCCTAGTTCTAGTAACTTTAAAGGGTGATATCTCAGTTTGGAGTTTTCATAAAGACCGTAAAAGACGAACTTGAAAATGATGTAACTCCGCTTTGGGAAGTCCGATTAAAAAAAAAAGAGGTACCACTGTAAAGCTGAAGATCTCTACTTTAATAATCAATAACTAACTCAATTTTGATATCTTGCCCAATTGTGTCTGGTTTCGGTAGAACACGTCACATATGTTGATGCTTGTTGAAAGAATCACTCAATTTCTGGCTTATACATGATATAATGAAAGGTGGTATAGTTTGATCAGTTCCAAATGGCGAAGACTCCTTACAGCAGCAAATGAATACAGAAGGACGTGTGTGGTGCATGTGACCAAAACTGTGTGCATGTGGCCATAATCTCATGCGTATGCTTGGATTACTTTTGCGCGCGGAGAGATAAAAAACGAATATTTCTCGCCAATTTGTACCTGATTAAACTATAGTGTGTAAATGTCTGTTTTATATTTCATAAATCTATAGTATATGTTCGTTGCAAAATATGAAATATGTATTGTGGGACTTATTTTATTTGTGATAAAGGATTGTCATTTGTCACATGTATACACTTGGATTTACTTGCAGGGGTTCTCAAATGGCAGCCTGTGGGCTAAATCTGGCCTTTCAGGCATTGATGAGTGGAGTGGTCCTTCAAAAACAAAAACATAAGAAAACCAGTGCAATTTAGCACCTGTGTATGTCTTTTAAATATATGTGGCCCTCGATCAAAAATAGTTGAGAACTCCCTTGTTAATGCTTTCCTCTCAGTTAGGTCCACAACTGTCTATATTTATTTGCTATAACATGCAATCATAGAAAAAATGTGTTCGAACAGTGACCCTTGTTTGCACATTTTAATTACCATATAGTACACGTTATTAGAGTCCTGTGAAAGTACCGATTTGCATCTGATAGCCTGATCGTTCCCCTTCAACATACCCTCCACCACCAATCAATGTTGCTAGACCACAGACTGATGGTTGGTAAATTGGGCGACTCAACATTGTGCAGGGGGAAAGGGAGATGACTTTACATTAGGTCTAGTAAGTGTTCGAACACTTTTTTCTAACATTGTAGGTTATCAGTATGCTTTCCAATTTGTTAAAAGGCTTGCCTAAATGTGATGTTTTAACATTGCTTAAATGGTACTGATCCGCTGGTACTCTTTTAGAATCCTAGACCACTCCAGATGTATATGTGATACATTTCACTTGTGGGTATATGTACACAATTCTGAGAGAAACTATTGGTTATTAAATTGTTTTAGAGGAGTGATATTTAGCGATTTGTATTCAAATGTTGATATTGTGCTTGAAAAAAAACTAAGAAAAAGGGTAGTTTTTTCACAGATGGAATTAAATTTACATTTCTTAGAATTATGAGCCAATTTGCCTAACAATGAGATCAACAATAACAACATTTTGGGAGTGGATAATGTATGAGGCAAATCATTTATCACCCTTCACCCAAAACCCCACCCAAAATACTTCAAATTCAATGTTTTTCTATTCAAAGAATATCTTAAAATAAAAAGTGGGGAAAATGTGAAAACAAATAATCTAAAATTCATCAAATAATCAGTCGGTCAGACTCATAATCCTCCCCCTTGCCTTAAGTCAAAATGTAACTCATTTATGTTACAAACCCTGTTAGCTAGGGAATGGTGTGCATTACATTTTAATTTGAAATTTTAAGCATTTACATGACTTATTTCAATGTTATATTAAATTGATGATATTTGAATAAAAATGATATACAATTAATTCAAAAGTGTGTGTCCATTTGCTGCTTGTATGTATGGGTGTATGTACTTATCCTTAAAAGGCTCACTCATTTTTCATATAAAAGCTGTGCACTTTGTACTGATAATAGATGATAATCTAATACGGGGTACAAGCTATAAATGGCCAAAGACTGTACAGAATTGACCAAGATATGAGCAAAAATCAGGCCAAATCCATGGGGTTTTCAGACTGTTGCTAAGGGCAGTGTTTGGTTATCTTGATGTGTACCGCAACCATGCAGTTGACACGTAACGCGTCATTGCGCGCCATGCAAAATAAATCGCACACATGGGTACGTTGACGCGGTACTACCAGGGGTATGCGACTCAACTTGCCAATCTGAAGCATAATGGAGAATTACGCTGCAGTAAAAGGTTTAAGCCTTGGGGTTGAAATAAGCCATGAGCAGGGGAGGGGGGGGGGGGGGGGGCATGATTTAGTTTGGGAGGTAGGGGTTAATGAAGAAAAATGTTGTATAACCCATCATTGGAGGACCATGAGGTACTGAAATAATGTGGTTTCTGATCCGGGGGGGGGGGGGGGGGGGGCACTCATGTATAAAAGTTGTAATCATCCGTGTGAATCCACACCCAAAACTACCCTTAACGCGGATTCTAAAAGAAGGAAAAAGAGACCCTTAACAAGGATTTTAGCTCGACGAATCATACTCATAGCATATACAGTAGGTCCTCAAGACAGTTTAGACTGGACAAACGTATAAAGTATTGCGTGATTCAGTATAGTTAGTATATTTGACTTATATAGGCCTAACCATCCAGCAATTTTAACAGAGATAACCCATGACTATGCCCAAGAAACCCTTAGCGTGGATTCGGTTGAAAAAGACACCCTTATTCTCCGAAATTGGCGATTTTGATACCCTTAGCACGGATCTGCGTTGTGGTTGGAAAAAGCACCCTTATTCCGCGTTTTCGTTCACGCGGATGATTACAACATTATACCTGACTGGCTGCCCCCACCCCCGGTTTCTGATAAGAAGAAAAAACATGGTATGGTGAATCTAAATCGCGTAACATGGTGTCAGATGTGGGATTTGACACTGTGGTAGCTCCCGCCAGAAATCTGATTATTTTACAAGATTTAAATTATACTAAATTGCGTAACAGGGCCACAAGGTCTATCGTTCTGTTGTTCTTGCATTCACTGACATCTCCTTTTTTTGGGTGGGGTGAGGAAAACGGATCTTTTATCAATCTTCAGGCCATATCCGTGCCATATATTGTTGCAGAGCTGTAGCAGGATTGAAACTCCATGTTCGTCAATGTTTTTTGCTGGAATCTATTGCCAAGGATTTACCCTGGCTAATCCAAAGTTGGATAGTGATGTGTTATAATAAAGGTACACTCTTAAAGAAAGGGGTCAAATTATGTACACAACCTAAAAAATGGGGTCAAAAAGTTGACCCCGTTTCTTAGGTTGTATGCATACTTGACGACCCTGTTTTTAGGTTGTTTATGTGCTTATTTGTCCCAGTTTTTTAAGAGAATACATTGTTGGACAAATATCATTTTGGTATCTCTATTTTGACTGAACAAAAAATCATCTTGCCTGGATCTATAATGGAAAGTAATATTATTCAATATAACAAATTACAAAAATTAAGCCCCCCCCCCCCACCCAAAAAATCACACCAACCAAACTATCAAAATAGTTATTGACAGTTTTTATTTTAATGTAGTTTTCTTATCTGTTATATGGGGCCTTTTGCTTCTAAAGCGCCCTGGGACTCACGTTTTGGGCTATACGGCCTTATTATTTATTTATTTGTTTATTTATTATAAACACAAAATGAATAACTGAACTGCTGAAAAGGATTTATTGGAGGCCTTTTTTTAGGATACATATTTTATGGTGGTCAAGCAGTATGATATTTCTTAAATTGCAATGGAGGAGGGCTTGGGAAATTCCATAGGGCCTATCCTCCCCCTGTCTGACCCTACCCTCTTCACCTGAGACCATTTAAGAAGTACTTGTCTCAGCTCTCACTTTCCTGCCCCTCCCCCAGACTCTGAATATAGGATATAATTGTTTAATTTCCCTCCTTCCCCGTAGGCCTATGGGTTTGTTTTTTGCAGGACTGATTATACCTAATTTCAGATGACGGGAATGGAGGTTTGGGGGGTGGGGGGGGGGGGGGGGATGATTTGAATACACTTCATGAATAAAAGCACACCATTTGCAATTTATCCTTTATTGCAAATAACATAATTATGTTGAATTGTTTGCAGTAATCCTTCTTAAATATTCTAAAATAGTAATTAAGGGGGCTGTTAAAGGGTACTAAGAGATGTTTTGAAGGCTGCGCCCTCAATAAGGATAAAAAACGGGATTTTCTACATTTTTACAATTGTATTACATACACAAACTTACAGCTATAAAGGATTAAGAAAATCAGCCGTCTTTGTGCAATAAAACGTTGTTTCAAAATATTCCATCCCCGTCTCAAAAAGCATTTTATGGTAAACATCGTTACATCTTTTTGATTCAATCTTCAATCAATTTTCCATCTTTTCGATTCAAATTACATACGACATTACCTAGAGGGCGTTTAAAAAAAGTTTCATTCAATGGCCCTAAAATAGCGATGATATTTCAACATATTTCAACATTGTTTTAAACAAGTTTTGCTGCTTTTTTGTGAGTAGAAACAACAATAATGGCCAATAATAATTATTATCTTTAATATTGAAGTAAATTTGGTTAAAAAAACAAACTTAATCATCTCTTAGTACCCCTTTAACCCCACAATATGAAATTTATCAAGCACTGTAACTTTGAACTATTAATGTGATATTTAGGCTCTATATGTAGGTAAGTATATTGTTTTAGGAAAGAGAATGAGTCGGAGAATCCATTTTTAGTACCAAATTTCACTACAAATGCTGTTTTTCGAATTTTGACCAATAAATCCCTTTTTTGGCTCAACATTTACTGCAAACGTAGCAAAATACAGTTTTTTGTAAAAAATGCTGAAATTGCACCATCATCTAAAGACACTTTTTTACCATGGAAATGGTTAGCTTTAAAATTTTGACAAAAAAAAAAAAAATCATTTTTGAGGAAGAACAAACAATTTTATGTTAAAAACCCAAAAATGTATTACTCTTAAATACTAGTAGTTCAAAAGTTACAGCACCTGATAAATTTAATATTTTTGGGGTCCACTCACGCCCCCCCCCCCCCCCCCCTGGAGTGGGTGATGAAGGGAATGCCTCCGGTTCTCCTTCAATGAAAGGAATAAATTCGAAGTGGAAAACTTTATTTCAATGTCGATTTTTTGTTCACAATTTTTTTTCTGCGGGATTTTTCAAAATAAACGCCATAAAGCCATAGAAAGCTAAAGGTTAACTACAGTAAGTTTGTTTGTATTGTTTGTTTTGAAGTTTAAAGTCCGTTCTAGGTATAACTATATCGATGAAATAGATGAGCATGAACGAATCGGGGAATGAATGCCTAAAACTCAAAAGGCATCTATTCTAATTCTAAATTCAGCAGTCATGCACACAGCAAAACAAGCGCACCGGTCAATATTAAATAAGCTTATTATTCGAAAACTTCAACACTTCTTATCTTAATTTAAAAATTAGTGCATTACTTATATTCTTTTAGTTATAGTCATCCATAGTTACTGAATAAAGAACAGGCAAAGAACATTTAGTTTAGGTCTGCTGTTGAGTGTTGTTTGGTTTGTAAAATAATGACTAGGCAGCCTATCAAGCCTAAGTCTAGTAATTATAAGGAGAAGTCTAAATGACATAAATGTAATTGGAAATGATTTAAGCTCTATAGATCGGCCAGAAGTGATGTCACATGCCGTTGACCACAAACGAAAGAGGTAAATAAAGGCATTACACAGCGTGACGCAATCGCTTGACTTGAGTTGATCTACTACTGTATGATCGAGCGTAAAACCTGGTAAAACGTCAGGTTTGTTGTCAACGGCAAATGGTTCAAATACTCAAAAGTACCCGGATGACCAGGCGACCTATACTGAAGTGAATCATAGCTCTGTCTGAGACTGAGAGCATCATAACAAAATTCATCTCTGTCTGAGAGCTATTTCGTAGGAAGCGTTGCAGAGTATAACTTAACTTCAAAGTCAAATGAAAGCATCCGAGCCTGCGACAGATATTTTCATCAATATTTTGAATGTGTCTTCGAAAAGTCTATCTGCCGTTGGCCTTGTGCAATCGTGTGACTGTGTACTTTCAAATACAGTAGTTTCAGTCGTAATATTTCATCACACTCCCATTTAACGTTGACAACAGGCGCGTACCGCGGCATGTGAGCCAGGGGGGGGGGGCAGAAGTATGTCGTCCCGACAGTGGCGTACATTTTCGTAAAAGGTTGCCCCAATTTTTTCCCAGTCAGTCACCTCGTGAATTTCACATAAGTGTGGGGGGGGGGGGGGGGGGGGGGGGGGGGGGGGGGGTAGTGTGAATTTTTTTTGCACGGTCACAAAATTTCGCACGGTCTAAAAATTTCGCACAGTCACAAATTTTCGCACAGTCACATAATTTCGCACGGTCACAAAATTTCACAGTCAAAAAAAAAAAAAAAGGCAACAAATAATGCCCAATCGTCAGGGTTTTAGGCCTAGGTCCTATTTTTTTTTTAGGCCCATTTTTTAGTGTCCCGGTATTGCGAATTTAGCGTCCCGGTATTTGGAGCCATGGGGGGAAACTTGCCCCCCCTGCCCCCCCCCCCCCCCCCCCCCCGGTCGGTACGCCCCTGGTTGACAATGGTAACTAAATGCTACTGGTAGGCCGGAGAGGCTATGCAATGCATTCTCAATTGCGTCGAGATCGGTACCGTACGTACTGTGTAAATTAAATATAAATATTTTCGCGGCAGATCACCTGTTGCTTGTAAATATTTTCGCTACAGATCAGCTGTTTTGTGTCATATTTAAAGGGATTTGTTGTATCAATATCTTCTGGTCTGCATTGAATTTGATACTCAGAAGTGTAAAACATGGCGCTAACACTATTAAAACAATGTACATTGTTCAGGTCTTGCGTGTCAAACAATAGTCTCTTTTAAATTAACATTTCATTTAAAGGTAGATGACCCGATCACATTTTCGTAACACAGAATTATTTCAAACATACGGAGATTTTCATATCATATGAAAGCTCGTATTTTTCTCATCATCATACTGAAATTTGACGGCCTAAATCGGTATAATTACGGAGAAATCGATGAAATAACGTCGAATTACCGCGAATGGTGGTAACCACCGATATAGTTTGTGTACTACTCAATGGGTACAGTTCACAGCATCTTGTGCGTCTAAAATAAGAACCATTAGAGCTATGCAACTCAAACTTTGGAACACGACTTTTTTAAGGATGACCTTTCATGTCAGCCCAGTATGGTCCAACTGTTCAAATACATATCAAGCAAGACTTCAAGTCTTACACAACCGTTTAGCCAGAACAATATTATCTGCTGATATCAGAACACCAATAAATGATATGATGAACTTACTTCATTGGACAAAACTAAATGATAGGTGGAAAATTCAAATACTTATCATCTTATTCAAATGTTTAAAAGATATAAGTCCAACCTATTTATCATCCAATTTTGAATTTGTACATAACTATCACAATCATACTACCAGGAATCATTCAAGTAATACTTTAATCATTCCTAAAATCAACTCAAATTCTGGTATGCGCACTTTTCTTTTCAGATCTAGCCATCTGTGGAACAATTTATCACCATCTATTCGCATTGATTTAGAAAATTTGTCACTCGGTCAATTCAAATCATATATTTCCACTGTATCATAATTTGTATTATAATTTATATTATATATAAACACTAACATTTGTTATTTGTATGTACTTATGTATCGAAATGAGGGCCTGCTTGGAAAGCAGTGCAAGTCACTGAAGCATATTACCCTCAATAAAGAAAGCATAAATAAAAAAATAAAAAAATGTAGAATAGAAAACTTCAAGTTGAAAATCGGAACATCTACCTTTAATAGGGAAAACACTGTGGATTGCCAGAAATCTCAAATGGCGGCCACCTTGAAAAATAACAAATAAAAAGCGCCTCTTCCTCCTTTTTAAAAAAAACGGGGACGTAAAACATGTTTGTTTTTCTCGACCTTTATTATTACCACTGTAAAAAAATGGTGCAGACTGTCTTTGCTAATTTTTGTACATGTACACGGAGCTTGTAAATGATATAGGTCGGCCTGGAATGTCAAATGCCTTTGACAACAAATAACTTAAAAGTTAAAGTCAACAAATTTCAGATTGCAGTTGCACCATCACAAAAATGGCCAACATATCGCCCTTTTTGTACCTCTTTGAAATGGAACCATCGAACAGAATATTTGCCCACACTCAAGTTATCATATTTACACACAATTTGCAAGATTTCTCATGTTTTTACACTTGAAAGTCCGAAAATCGGGAAAAACATTTTGTGAATTTTGGAAATTTTGCTAATGTAAACAACAATCACTTGCACTGACTGCCTCACACGGTCACTAGAAACGATCTTGTATGGTTGAGTAGAATGTACAAACTGATTTGTTAAAACGTTTTGCTTCGTTGTCAACTGCAAAGGGGGATCTCCGGGGTCACCTATATCTTCATAATATGGCTAGCCTTAACTTAATTAAGAAGTCTGACATGTATCATGTGTATCATCAGCAGATAGATAGAGCCAACCCATTCACTAGGACAACATGTTTTCATCAATATTATTCAACTTTTTGAATATAATTGGTCTAACTTTTGCTTCACAGAATCATGTTTAATGTTCAAAGACTATGTAGCCTATATGATATAATTTGCCTTGGTAAAATTGCTAAACTTATTCAATTTCCAAGAAAAACTTACTTGAATTTGGACTGCCTATTATTCCCCACTGCAATATATTTATGACGCTCAGCTTCAATGGTTGACTCAGCTTAGCTATGGCTTGCCATGCTGACTCACTGCTGTGTGTTTTTGTTTTGTAGGCCTATTATGCGGTTTTGTATATAGTCCATATTTGACTTGACCAACATGTTTCACCGCTATAACAGTCATAACTGTATCTATTGAGACTAGGTGTTGTATTGGATTAGCGACTGTGTTGCCAATGTAAACAAGGTACCAAGGCGCAGCGCAAGCGCTGCCCAGTGCAAGCGCTGCCCAGTGCAAGCGCTGCCCAGTGCAAGCGCTGCCCAGTGCAAGCGCTGCCCAGTGCAAGCGCTGCCCAGTGCAAAAAAAACATTAGGTCTTATTACTTAACATTTTGCAAATTTGACTTACATTTAAAAAAAACACCAATTGGGTGGAAAGTATTTGTAGCGGTGAAAATGTCGAATGTAACTTACATGGGCTAAATGAAAATAGTTTTATTGTGTTTTAGTAAAATTTGTTTGAGATATCGAGTTGAACTTGCTTTCAAAAATGTTGTTGATTTTTTTCACTTTCTGGATTCATTTAAAAAATATTTTTATGTCATTTTGTCTTGTTTCAGAAGAACATTCTTGATGATTATTACATTGTAGTTTCTGTGTTGTGTTTAAACCATTTTAATGTTGTGTTGGGCATCTGCTGGAACTGTCTCAAATGACAACTTTTGAAAATGATTAAAATTGATTGATCCTATACGTATGTTTGGTTATCAGGCCCCCCAAAAAAGTTGACTTGCCCTTTTAGGGCCAGAGTCTGGGTCGGACGGTCAGATTTTTAAAATTATTTTAAATTTCAACAGGGAGATAGGGTAAAGTCGCCTATTTTCAGTCAGCGCCTATTTTCGGTCACTTCGCCCAAATCGTTCAATGAAAATGACCTCGTCGTTATAAACTGACAGCCAAAAAGCCCCCGCATAGTTGATGCCGGTATTGCTTTTAAAATGGCGATGACCGATGCAATTTCACGATTTTTGCCAAGTGACCGAAAATAGGCGCTGACCGAAAATAGGTGACTTTACCCTACTACACAAAAACATGTTTTAAAGATTTGTAAAAACAAGCAGATACTACTCAAAAACACATTTTCATCTTTCTTTATTGTTATGTGCTTCTTTCAAATTTTGTCATTATTTTTTATTTTTTTATTTTTATTTTTTACTTTGAAAAAAAAAAAAAAAAAAATACCGACCCTAGATTTCCAAAAATTCAGGTCGGTCGGAAAGGGCAAGTCAACTTCTTTTTTTTGTGGCCTCATCTAGGATCTGGTCTTGGACTTGGATAGAGAGACCCTACTTCTTTAGAGAAGAACAAACCATGAAAGAAGGTTTTGTTAGGTAACACTAGAGTGGCATGATTTAACTCGTTAAGCTAATTGTCAACTTGATTGGTTTTATGACGAGACAAAAGGTCACAATCAATACGGAAGCCGAAACCTTATTAGGTTTCTAGTCATTGATACACCTGAATAGATTTGAATGGATATATATAACAAGTTATTATAGTTGTGCCTATATTCACTAAGTAATCAAATACTTTTGGTTTTGTTGTTGCAGGTATTGATCAAGCAGATGTTCTGATTCTAATTGTGCAGTGCATTCTTATGTGAATACATCTATAGATATCACATGGTCGCTATGTTTAATAAAAAACCCTTTAAAAGGGAGGTGCTAGTACAAATGAAAGACTTTAATATTTTTTGCAGTTGGTAGAATAATAACATTGGGTAATCAGAGATTGGCACAAGAGCAGGCAGTGGATGTATTGGCAAATTTGGGCATGATATCAAGTAATGAATATGAAGACAAATTTGCAGTATAGTTGTCCGTATATGTGACGAGGTCTACCGAAATCAGACACAATTAGGCAAGATATCAAAATTGAGTTTGTAATTGATTATTGTAGTAGAGATGTGATGTTCCGCTTAATTATGGTACTCTTCTTTTTTTAATCGGACTTCCCAAAGCGGAGTTATATCATTTTCCAGTTAGTCTTCATGAAAACTCCAAACTGAGATATCATCCTTTAAAGATGTACGTACAATGACAATCTGAAACTTTCACATTAATGTTATAAACACTCTAAAAATTAAATATTTGCATTAAATTCTTAAAAAATCACCCCAATTAGGTTTTGGGCTATTTCTCGGTTTGGAGCTCTGCCCAATTCATTTGGTTTCGGTAGAACAGTTACATATGATGAACCACCTGAGACTAATATAGTCTCAGGTAACCACAGGGTTGTCAATTAGAAACATGTAAATAGCCTCTAGTTGTTGTCATGGTGCAATTTCTAATTGAGACTCTAAGATGCTGTACACATTTACTGGCAATCAACAAGAAATACAAAAAAAAGTTACATAAGAAGCACAAAACGGTTTCTTATTTTGTGTGTAATTTTATTAGAAACAAGTGTAATGTATGTTCACGATGAGAGTGATGAATGGCATGTACAAATAGAAGTTCAGGAGGGACCATAATGTTGCGTACAATCAACTGAATCAATGTATGGTTACAGATAATATTTGCGTGGGATTGAGTTTTATGACATGTTCGAACCTTTCATTAATTCTCTGTCAAACTTGGCATTGTGTATCATAGTAGGCTATTACATGTATAATGATAGTTTAGAACCTTTCACGAATGTAGTTATATCAAAGTTACAGGCATTATTGAAATGGTCATACTCTTCATGCAGACAACAAACAGGTTTAGCCAGAGTAGTGTCATCATATTTAAGGAATGGTTGCTACACAAAATGCTACCTAAATGATCACTGATAAATACAGTTAACAGTTATTTAATAACAAACTATTGAATTAGTACAAACTTAAAAAATTTACTCTGTTACAGTGGAACCTTCTTAACACAAATGTACTGATAACACGAAGTGTTATTCAGGTCCCAAGCTTATAATGTTATTATAATATGACCGAATGACACAAACTTCTGTTAACACTTATTAAAATGTGAGGCCTGGCAACTTTGTTTGATATGGTTCCATTGTGTTGAATATATTTACATGGTAAGGATCTAGGTTTTTCACGGGTTGGTTCACAGAACCAGTAATAAAGTTATTTAAAGCAATCAAGTCTTGAATAATTTTTTTTTAATTGAGTCGTCACGGATTGGGTTGTAATTCACTTATAAGCTCAGTACTATCCATCATTTGGCCTCTGGACAGTGACGTAACTTAATAGATAGGCCTACAGCTTTTACGACCAGAATATCCTCATCAAACCTGGTGTATACAAGGCAGCATTTAAAGTACGCAAGCGCGTGTTATGTGCCGCAATGAGTAGAATATGCAGTATGATACATAAAGGGTTCAACAAAAGAAAGTATACCACTTTGTTTATGTCATTTTGAGTAACAGTCACAAATGTGACTTTCGAAAAAGAGACCAATTTTCTTTAAATGGTGCCACTCATGGTTTATCTTTGTTGTTAGGGGGCAAATTTGGTATCAAATTATGCCTAAAAGATTCATCTAAATGCCTATTTACTATTTAGCCTGTTTAGTCAAAAAAAGTTGAATGTTACTCAAAATGACATAAAGAAAGTGGTATACTTTCTTTTGTTGAACCCTTTATTTAGAAAGTGTTATTCTACTAAATTTCCTGATAGAGTATTTTTAAATAGTTACTTCCAAGGAATATTTAAGTTGCCAACACATCAGAAGTATTAAAGTATCAAAAAGATTAATTATCTTCATTTAAGAAGCTTAAACACCGTATTAATTACTATTCAGGAAGCAGAAACTGGCAGCACAGAAGGTTTTTTCCCATAAGGAGCCCAAATTTTGTCTAGAAAAATAAGTTTTTCCAAACTATCAAACTGTCTGCAGGCGGTTTTCTTTTAAACTGTGTATTTAAGCAGGGAGGTGTCAAATAGAAATATAGGCATCTAACTACTATGTCTCCTAATATAGTTTTAAACCTTCAACATGAAACTCACTCCAAATTTTTTTTAAAAACCTGTAATATTTCTCTCACTGTGGGCTGATTTTCATGCAACATGGTACAGTTTTATGATGAGCCCTTCTAATGGAAAATCAATTTGTTGAAGCATGGACTTATCAGACAGCGGTTCTGTTTGAGGGGTAACATACTGAACAGTAAGTAAATGAAAGTTAAAATAATATATCCACAGTATTCCGAGATTTGTGGTAGTTATAACCATGGACATTCTAATAAGTCCATGTTATAACCAAGTATATTGTGATGTTTTATACCAACAAAATACGGCCCCTGATAGCAGCTTCTGTGAATCGTCACCCCTACAACAAATTGGACAGTTCCACTCTCTGGGCAGCGAGCAGTCATTACGTATACGTAAAACGAACAAACTCCGCGGTAACGACTAACGACCATGGGTTTCAATATATGTTGAGGAGTTCGATTTCTAAAAGATGTTTACAATAGGTCTAACCGTTATATTTATGAGATATGAAGCCTGCCCAGTCCTGTCTGATAAGTCCATGGTGCAAACAAACCAGCTCCCAGATTAAAGGTAGATGACCCGATCACATTTTCGTAACACAGAATTATTTCAAACATACGGAGATTTTCATATCATATGAAAGCTCGTATTTTTCTCATCATCATACTGAAATTTGACGGCCTACATCGGTATGATTACGGAGAAATCGATGAAATAACGTCGAATTACCGCGAATGGTGGTAACCACCGATATAGTTTGGGCCTAGTAAAAAAATGAACATGTTTCCCGTCCCCGCCCGCCTCCTTTTTGGCCGCCGCCTCCTATTTTTTACTATTTACTATTTCAAAAAATTCTGTAAAAAAAAAAAAAAACATTTTTTTTTTTAAATTTTTTTTTTAAATTTTTTTTAAATTTTTTTTTTTTTAGTGATTGATCCTTTGCCCATAGGAATGGCAGGTGTAATAGAAATGCTGTATCATTTCATAGCATGTTCATGCCATGCATGACACGGAATTATTGACATGGCTTCTCAAATAGTACCATCATGACCATGGGGACCAATACATGTAGGCCTACATCCTTTCGATCAATGTTTTGTTCCTCATTCAACCTGAAAAATGAAGAAAACATAAAGAAACAATGTGTAGGCCTACTTGGCTCTATATATTAGGTAAACCTTTTCATATTTGTATTCCTCTGGCAATTAGAGTGGAAATTCCTGTTTAGGGGTGTCTGCAACACAGTCAGTTGGTCACTTTCGACTTGGCGGCCATCTTGAAAAAAATATCAAAAAATGGGAAAATAGTAAATAGTAAGACCCTCCCTCCTCCTTTTTTTAAAAAGTCCGGACGGGAAACATGTAATTTTTTTTACTATGCCTTGTGTACTTCTCAATGGGTACAGTTCACAGCATCTTGTGCGTCTAAAATAAGAACCATTAGAGCTATGCAACTCAAACTTTGGAACACGACTTTTTTAAGGATGACCTTTCGTGTACAATAGAAAACTTCAAGTTGAAAATCGGAATGTGATCGGGTCATCTACCTTTAATTTGAGCTTTTCTAAATAATGCGCACATTTTTCTAGCAACACTGTTACTGTGTTGACAGTGCAAACACTTCAGTGTTTACATGGCGCGCCATAACTTAACTGTGTAGTCAATGAATGACAAATTATCGACATGGAGGGACTCCCCTTGTAAACAAACACCTCACGTCCAATTAAATCATTATGGTCTAATTCGCCCGGCCCAGGCGCTATCCTCAACACATCTCTCGTCCAATCAAAGCCATCGACACGGGTGAATGGTATACAAAGCTTCACTGTCACACTTCTCGTTCAACCAATATAACCGTATGAGAGTGTCATTTGGCTGGACCCGTTCGATAATTATACCGATTTGGTCACGGTTTCCTGAACCAAGTGACTCGAAGTCATAACGTACTTGGAATATTGATTTTGAATTCAGGCTATAAGAGCTAGCTATCGTGATAGCTAGCACAAAAACACTTTTACGCGTACCAGCCTTCACCATCTAATTACATTTGCACCAGCAGCCAATGTTCTGAAATACCAGCCATTATGTGTTTGTATAAATAAACCTTTTCAACAAAGAAGTTTTAGAAGGGAACTATGTGCAATTGTACCAGTTAAAAATCTGTACTGTGGATTACTAAATCAAAACAGCAACCATGGAACATTTCCAATCCTGTCGTTGTGCCAGACAAGATCAAATTATTCAAGAACATATACAACTCCAACCTGTAGTACAGTTCATTTGATGGCTTCAAAATGCAAGTTGCACAAAGGAGTACTATTGCATAGTAATGGTTGCTCACAGGGCTGGCATCCCATTCGTCAGTTAAGTGTGTCTCGGGTAAGGTTTACTGGCGATTCCAAACATCGTGATACTGTCATACATAAGTTACAGAGTGTGGAGAATTCTTTACGTTACCATGGCTACTCTACTATTCGCATTGGCCTAGTGTTTGTTTTCACTTTGGGTGAGTATATTTGGTGAAATGTATCAGCAGAATTCTTGCTATCTTGAGGGGAAAAGGCAGATCAAGGTTGGTTTGTGTTGAGTAATGGGGGAGTACCCTATGACTTGCCATCTACCATGTCTACTGTACTGACCAGCCCAAAACTTGTGTAGAGTCATGAAGGAGTATCCTACGACTTGCCATCTACCATACTGACCACCCTCAAACTTGTGTAGAGACATGGGGAAGTAGCCTATGACTTGCTATCTACCGTACTGACCAGCCCCAAACAGGGTTGTACATGTAGCTACGCAGGGTGGACCCGCCCAGCACTCACAATTTCAGCCCGGCACTGTAAAAAACACATTTTTGTTTGTTTTTTTGTTGTTGTTGGTGTTAATTTTTTAACCATCTGTGGATCAAATCATTAAACTGCCTCATAAAACAAGAAATTATGTGGCAGGAACCCTCAAAGTTCATTAAAAAACCCTAAAAAAACACATTAAGAAGGCCTCTGGATCCCATGCCATGATCCACTGCACTTTGTTCGCTACACTTTCTCCGTTTGCCGTCAGTAAAATTTCCAGGCACTAAATTTGGCCTGGTGACAACCCTGTGTCAGTGGAATTATTCTCTAATGATTACCTATTAATTTTAGATAGTCATGCATAACCATGTCAGCAAGATGGCTACAAACCAAGATGGCTACAAACCTTTAGAAATCATTAACCTTAGGCAACAATTCTTTTTTTGTATTGGCGTAACCCGCCAGACCCTAATTTACCTTTTTTTGCAGAAGATTTAAAAAAACAAAAACGATCTTAGGCGCTCATCATTAAAAAGGAATACAGTGCACAGCAAATCTGACGACCTCATTATAGTTTGTGATTTATTTGACCTTGTGAGATCAAATTTAGTAGTGCAATTCATTTAAAATTAAAAAAACACCTAATCCTGCCCGCCCTTCCCTAATTTCAATGGCATGTTACGCCAATACAACAATTATTTGTTTGGGTTTATGAGATTATTACTTGACGATTTTAATATTAATGGTAAAACATGTTTATTGAATTATTTTGTATTACTTCAGGTATGTGCCTCTACATTTTCCGTGAATCCATTCGTGAAAATATATCAGACGAGGTCTCCCAGGTAGCTACTCGTTCTCTGGAAGATCAAGTGGTGGTTGGGAAGGCCGAGCAATTTGCTAAAGGATTACTGGATGCTATCATGAATGATGAACAAATGACAAAATTAGCCTCGGAATTTGTTGTAGAAGTATTGATGAGAGAAGAAACTAAACAAGCCACTGCTAGAGTTCTACTGTCAGTCATAGATGATCCAAAGACAAGGGAACATCTCATTTTAGCCACAAAGCAAGTTTTCTTAGCTGCTCTGTATGATGATGATTCACAGACAGCATTGAAGGTATTCAATTAACCTTTTTACGTGACCAATGTATAATATGTAGATGTTATGTGAAATGTTGTAGAATTAAAAACGATATTTTATTAATTGTTTTTCAAGTCATATTTAGCACCCCTCTACCCCCCAGTTTATATATTAAGCATTTTCATACAGAGCTGAGACTGAGAGTGAATGGTGATCTTTCTTTGTATTACTTATTGCTCTATTATTATAGGTTACTTACACTTTGCAGTGATCCATCTTGGAATGATATTGACCGTTTATTACTGGTTGATCTTTTATTATAGAGCAACTGCCACTAGGTCACCTTCACTATCTCTTCAAATATATGGGATGGGAAGGAGGGTAGTGATTCATGTAGCTTTTTTACATTGCATCAGTACTTACAGGATCTATTCCTATGAGGGACAGGTGTTATGTGTGAGGTTTTCTATGGGCTCCCCTGATTTTTAAATGGCTGGCAATGTCAAGCGTGATCAGTACTCTTCACCTATGGCTAATTGATGATTTGCAATATTTAAAAATTGATGTCAATCTTATAACTGATAAAATTATTGCATCTTTTAATAAGAACAAGAAAAACACACAATATTTCTATCTCCTACAATGTAGGTATAGTGTGGGTAGAATTTAAGAATTTTACTATAAATCTGGAAACGTTGTGTGTTTGTGTGTGCTTGTTATCCTTATAGTACTCCGTTAGTTTTGATCAAAGTGTCGCTTAATTTACATGAAAGATAGAGGTTCATACAGGAAGTGGTATAAAGTATATTCCAGTGAAATTGGTTAACAATTGGCTCCCAAACCGCAAATAACACTCATATTTGGCTTAAAAATGTCACTAGAATTGCACGATTTTTGTGCATTGTGCATATTGCAGTGTAATACCATGTTTGATGAAAAGGCATTTCTAAGTGATTTAAGGTTAATTAGATGGGATAAAGTTATGTTGAATGGCGATGTTAATGTAATTGCTCTTTCATTTGAAACACTTTTTCTGGAAGTCATTGACAAACACGTTCCTTTAAAAAGACACAGGGTACGTAAGAAATCAGCACCATGGTTAACTAAAGATATCATCCAACTTATGCGTTACAGAGATAAACTTAAATTAATAGCCATCCGCTCAGGTAATGACATTATGAAGTGGAAAGATTTTCGTGATGCCAAGAATAAATGTAATATTTTAGTCCGTACCAGTAAAAAACAATTTATAAATAAGGGTTTAACTGAGAGTAAAAATAATATTAAGAAAACTTGGGAGCAACTGCGTTTTGTAGTACCGTCTAAAAGTAAAAACACCAGCATTACTTGTTTGAATACAGAAAATGGTTCTGTAAATAAACCCATAGATATTGCAAATACAATGAATACCTATTTTGCTGAAATAGGGCCTAGACTTGCATCAAAAATTACTACAGATGATCATAGTAGTAATTTCTCTCACAACACAAATACCAACTGCAATACTAATAAAACATTCAACTTTGAGTTTGTTACACATGAATTTGTTTTCAAGTATCTCTCTAAGTTGTCAGATAATAAAGCTACAGGTTGTGATAATATCCCGTCAAGATTATTAAAACTAGCAGCACCAATTATTTCACCAATCATCACACATATAATTAATCATTCTTTTACTACATGTACCTTCCCAAATAATTGGAAGAAAGCTAGAGTTACTCCTATTTTTAAGGCGGGAGATCCAGCTGATCCTGGTAATTACAGGCCTATTTCTATTCTACCTGTTATTTCAAAGGTTATTGAAAGGGCTGTGTTTGATCAACTATATGATTATCTCAATGTTAATAATTTGATTCATGTAAATCAATCTGGCTTCCGGCCATCATATTCCACTGCTTCAGCTTTAATTAATTTAACTGAAGACTGGTACAACGAAATTGATAAAGGTAATATAATTGGATTATGTACGCTAGATTTAAAAAAGGCATTTGATACTGTAAATCATGATATTTTCTTAGAAAAACTAAAGTTATATGGAGTTAGTAAATATGTTATAAATTGGTTTTGTAGTTATTTAAGCAATCGTACTCAATTTACATGTATTGATGGAATTTCCTCAAGCCCTAAGCCAATTCAGTGTGGAGTGCCCCAGGGTTCAATCGATGGCCCTCTGGCTTTCCTTGTATATATTAATGATTTACCTAAATGTGTATCTCACTCTAAAGTTAGCATGTATGCAGATGATACAGTTCTTTATTATGCATCTAACTCAGTTGATGATATTGTAAAATGTATAAATGAAGACCTTGTGTCTGTAAGAAATTGGCTTCAAGTCAATAAACTCAGTTTAAACGTAACAAAATCAGAGTTCATGTTGATCTCATCAAGGCAACGTTTAGCAAATGTTGAAAATCATAATTTGACAGTACAAATTAATGGAAACAATTTAGCTAAAGTTGATAAATGTAAGCATCTTGGTGTAATTATTGATAAAAATTTAACTTGGAATGAAAATATTGAATATACCCAAAAAAAAGCATTAAAGGGTCTACACATGTTAAAACGAGCGAAGCCTTTTCTTTCACATGATATTCTTAAAACTGTATTCAGTGCCATAGTACTTCCTCATCTACAGTATTGTAATATTGTATGGGGAAATTGTGGCTTAACTTCAGCATCTCGTCTTCAAATTATTCAAAACAGGTCTGCTCGTATTATTTGTGGAGTAGCTTGGGATACACCTAGTCTTGAAGTTCTTAATAAACTTAAATGGTTACCACTCGATAGTAGACAGACATACAACTGTAATATTTTGTCTTATAAAATACTCAATGATATTGCACCATCGTATTTGAATGATTTACTTTTGTATAATGACGTAATTAATTACAATTTACGCAGAAGTAAGTTTAATGCTATTATTCCTAAACCTAAAACAAATTATAAAAAACGCAGTTTTTCTTATAGGGGTGCCATTGAATGGAACAAACTTGACAAAAATATACTTAAGTCTCCCCCAATATTAGTATATTTATCAACCGTCTTAAACGAATGTGTCAGTTGTAATTTTCGATATCTTAAAATTCAATTTTTGTAATCTTGTTTTATTACACTGTATACTATAAGATTAAAGAAATATGTTATATTATGTAATTTTAGAGTTATTATATAAAATGTTAATGTTAATGTTATCACGGCCTCAGTGAAAAACAGCTGTAAAGTTGACCTATGTATCGTGAATAAATAAAGATTATGTATGTATGTATGTATGTATGTATGTAACACATCACATGCTGTCGCTGCACTATACGCACACACACGGCGCCGTACCGGCGGGCAAATATATAATAACCACACAGGAAATGGTTTAGATAGGCCTATGGGTTAAACATGTATAGTGATGTGGTATAAGTTACCTTTCATCTTATCATGCTCCCAATAGAGAGATCTATTCGTTATTTATAACTCATGAACTCAAGTTTGACTGCAATTGACAACTCATGAACTAAAGTTACAACCTGGGTTGTAGCTACGCCGGACGGGGCCATCCGGAAGTTGTGCCGAGCTTCCGGCACTCTTAAAAAATAAGGGTAAAAAATCTTGCACTAATTTTTTCTTTTTTTACAATTTGTGGAAAAAATCATTAAACTGCCTCATAAAACATGAAATTATGTGGCAGGAACCCTTAAAGTGCATTTATAACCCCTTAAAAACATTAAGAAGGCCTCTAAACCCCATTCCATGATCCACTGCACTTCGTTCGCTACACCTACTCCGCCATTCGCCGTCAGTAAAATTGTCCGGCACTCAATCTGGTCTAGCTACAACCCTGGTTACAACTCATGAATCTCATTTGCTCCTCTGACGGGAACAGAGCGTAGCGAGGGCATCCGGCTAGTATATAGAAATCTGAAACTACTTGACCAAACATAACCTATTTAAGCTTTGTACATTTCTCTGTCACATTTTGTCAGGTGGTGTTCAAGAAGATTTTAGCCGATGATGAAACCAGACAAGCAGCCAAGGATCTCCTAGCCTTTGTTTTTGCAGAGGATGATATCAGGAATCTGGTTGCAGAATTCTTCAAGAATGTTATCAAGATGGATATGGTTGTAAGGCAAGCTACGGAATTAGGTATGGCTTGATTATGTCATAATATATCTTATTTAAGGTTATAATATACACAGTACAACACCTGCCTAGTTATAGCCCTGTTCTAGGGTTGCTGTGCACACATACATTATGTGTGCTAAAAAATGTTTCGATGGAGTAACTAATTAAAAAAATATCAGGCATAATCTAAAAGGAGAACTTATTTTTGTTGAACTGTGTATATTACAAGAGCTGATAGAAATCCAATTTTGGTCAGTTACAGTTAGAGAAATCATTCTATGGAATGTAACATCCAATATAGTCAGTGGCAAGTTCCTATTAGATCAGACTATTAATACTTGCACCCAATGTGGAATTGTTTGAATTTTCATATGTTATAACATTTGAATAGTCAAACAATTTCACATTGGGGTTAAGAGTATAGTCCATGATAAATTCCATTTCGACCTGATTTTACTCTGAACTTAAGCCTGGCAACAATCTATTGGATTGAAATTGTGATGAGATAGAACTACCCAACCTGATAATGTATATAATCCATTACCAACAAAAATATTTCAGACATTTCCTCTACACGCTCATCCTCACAGTAGTTCAGAAAAGGGGGATAATCTGACCAATGAAAAATATTTGTCCCTTGGTACTGATGGTTAGGGGCCAAACACAATGGTAGCCACTGATAAATGCTGTGTAATAGTATATCCAAGAAAACTACTTTCCCTTTTGAATGGTGTAGCATTGTATAATAGCTAGGTTGAATTTTATAGTAGATTCACAGACTTTGGCCAGTGTATCATTTCAGTAAACGTAATATCTTCCAATTGAGAGGGAGGCAGTGAATTGAAATCTTAATCTGTCAGACGAAGGTATAGTTCATATCCAGAATCGTGACACCGTTTTCTCATGCCGTTGTCCGAATTGGTTTTCTATCTACTACAAGAAGGATTAAAACTCTAAGAAGAAATGATGATCAAATATAGGTGTCACTTGTTAAGATGGCACATTTGAAAAGCCCATTATTTGCTTGGGTAGTTTAAAGTCATGTATGGACACATGATTTGGGGATGTTTTGCTTCAAGTCCATTATTTCTCAGCAAAATCAATAGCATCTAAACCATACCATCGTCATGATTGATCCATTATGGTTCTTAACGTTAAATGGGATAGGTCCAAATCGATAACCGATCGGCCAATGTATCTAAAATTTCCGGTTTTATATTTTATCTGCTGATTTCTACAGGTAAAGATGTAACTCACAGTGTTATCACAGATCCCACCATCCAAAAAGAGACCGGTGACTCCCTGTGGCGTGCTATGGGACACTCTATAACCCCAAGATGGTTTGGCGGTTCACCATCACCACCACCTTCACCATCAACCCCGTCTTCACCATCACCATCTGACACAATATCTCCGGAGACAGGAGAAATAGAAGCTACAGATGCAAAGAGTGTTAATGGTAAGCCTGATACAGTTGTTGCCATTCAAGAAAAGGAGGAGCAGAAAGAAATTGACAAAAATCTAGAAGAACTTGCAGATGATTTTATTGACTGATGCATACAGGCATGTATGATACTGGACTAAATGCTTTAGGTAGACTTTTAAACATAGCCTGTCAGTATGGGTCAACAAAGAATTAGATGATCAAAACACCACAAAATATAATTTAATCAGTTCCAAAATGGCAAGAAATATCAGTTTTCATCTCTCTGCGGGCTGTAAGGAGGCTTCGCTATTTTCGAAATGCTAAAACTATAGGAATAACTTTCCTGTGTTTTATGTTAATTATATCATGCAGTGGTAAGTATGAAGCACATTGATTGCCAATTAAGATCTATGTGTGGTGGCATGGGAAAACCCTTCACATGGTCATTTTCTAGCAACTTGGGTTTTTTCTTTGGCAGAGAGCTTCATACTCTACGGAGTATAGGACTGTTTACATTTTTCAGAAATTCCATCTAGAACTACAGTTATAGTATTTTAAAGTCGGCAAGTTCAAACGCAACACTAAAAATTGAAACTGACAATTCAAACGTGTAAACAAAATCTGTTAAATGCTCTAATAATAATCAAACTACATTGTTATATCACACAGAATAGCTTGTCATATGAAAAGGACTTTTGACATGAACCTAGTTTTTTGCGATATTATTAACAATTGTAAGTTCTTCATTTTCAAAATCTTTACAATGCATTGTCGGAATTTACAAGTGGTTACCATGGTAACAATGTCATTTTACGTAAACATAGCATTTTACACATAAAATTTGATAAACAAGGTTCAGCAAAGTACTAAAATAAACTTATCATCTGGAATGTTGCATAAAAAACTCCTGGAGACTAAAGTTCAAGGTATAATCCCTATCTTGGGACCAAAGTTGGAAAATTGATTTGGAACTCATTTGTTAGGAATGTTTTGGTATGACCCAGATAGCTCAATATTAACACTAGCGACTTCCGACGGGTTTTCCTATACCACCACACATATGTCAAATACATTTCAAAACACTAAGTCAAACTTCATGTTAATTACATACTTAGGTCGCTAAACGATCCAAGTCGTACGCGATGACATGTTTTACATCATTTGTTGTGCAATTAAGTCAGCGGCGACTTGTCAAGAGTTGGATCAGGTCGCACCAGGTTGCTAGGCCTGAATCACTGCAGTTGACTTCAATCTAACTCGTGCGCAACTGGTTGTTTGATCTGTTGAGTAGCTGTTGGCGATTTGTGTTTCATACAGGCTGTATCAAAATGATTTGTACTCTGATATGTTCCATTTTCAAAAAAGCATTAAAAATATAAAATCTCTGATAAATACAATATTTTTTATTTTAATAAATAGGGAATTATGTCAACTTATTGATCTGATAATCTGAAGATAATTGGCTGTTGTTTCTGACCGCTATTGTCATTCAAATGAAGATCGACGTAATCATGGTTTTACTCGCAGCAACGCAAATTTAATAGGTTCACTGCACAAACTCTTTATAAGTAGTGAATATATGAGTGCAGTCAGGAGGAACTTTGAATTGTGCGCTTCAGATCTAACGTTTCGATGAAAATGATAAAAACACCAATATTCCTTTAAAAGCTTGTAAATTCTGAAAAAAATGTTCGATTGTCGTAAATCAAAATTCTTAGAAAAGATGAAACTTCAATAATTTTGCATATAGAAGCAAAATGGTCTAAATGGTTCGTAACATATCAAAAAAAATTCTGAAAAACTGATCAGACCACGGTACAAATCTTTTTGATACAGCCTGTAGTTCACTTGAGTGACTCCAAAACGCCACGGCCTATGACTGAAAGTATGTTATCAGTATCAGTTTATACTGTGTGTTGCTTCTAGTTGTGGGGTGATTTTAGTACATTTTCTACTCATAGGTATAGTGTTTCTGTGCTCAGGCTGATATTCTTCTTTGATCATGCAATATACACTTGTAATAACAGTGCAGTTACATTTGTCATGTTATGACACAATCACTCAAATATGTACTGACCTCACTGCCACGAATTGGGGTGAAAAGAATGCAAGATTATGGGCAATATCTGGGTTTTTCTTCATCTAAACATATCATGGACATAAGCAGGGATACTGAACTACACAGGGTGAGTCAAAATATTCAGGTCCCATTTTTAGAAAATCAGGAAAAATACTTCTCGTTAAAAATTGGCCAATTTCTTCATTGTTTATAAGAGTAGAAATACTTCATCATACTTGGTGAAATTTTCAAGACAATACCTTATGCGTTCATGTAGGTACCTTGGAAGAAGTTGGAACAGATTAAATTTCACAGAATATTGGAAAATGCACTTAACGAAAAAGCGCGAAATCCAAAGTGTTCCAAATATACCCCATATTCCATTGTAGAAATTGTGAATACTAATACACCATTGATTGACACATTCAAAATGCGTGCGTTAAACATTTGCGTTCAGAAAGGTACCTTGACAGTTGGAACAGCTTAAATTTCACAGAATATTGGAAAATGCACATATCTCAATGCGTTCGTTCTTATTGTGCATATCAATAAATTTATTAATTTGTGCATATTAACTGGTTTTAAAAATCGGTTAAATCTAGACATGAGTATTTTGACTCACCCTATATATTGCTAGTATAAACCATGATAAAGCATTGAGAGCTCACTCCGTTATTTAGGTAAAGTCATATCACGAAGAAGGTGATATCATATACCATCATATTTATCAAACACAGTACATATTAGCTAGACTGTTTAGAGGCTGGCAAGTATACACAGTAAAGAATAAGACACAATTGTAGACCGTGTGTTTAGGTTTGATGACCATGTTATTAACTCAATATATTAGTACTGCGTGATAATAAGCGCTGATCAGGGTGATCCAATAATACATTATAATAATGGGTTTACTCCCTATAACAGAAGTGTGATATATCTTACACATGATGTAGGATTGATTAAAGGTGGCTGATCTCAACACTAAAACAGTTAGGTGGCTGAAGTGTAAGTGGTGTGCAATGTATATAGATGTTGTCATATTTGTAAACAGCTCATTTATTTGATATCATTTTAATGAATGCAATTTTACTTGCAATTTAACAAGAATTTTGAATCTGTGTCTTCCCTACTAAAGTATGTAAATGTTACGTATATTAATTGTTGCAGTCTGTCCATTTCTTAGCGGCAGGCCAGTAGTCAGGAATTATTTTACGGGTGTGATTTTTTTTTTAAAGTGGATCTTTGAAGCAGGAACAGGTTAGTCCGTCAAGAAGGACCCTCGCAAGTAGTGAGCCCAAGGGGCAAGGGTTCTTTAACTTTGGTCATTGATATGAAAAATTAAAGAAATTATCACAAAATTGTTTAACCAGTTTTGACTTTGCGCTTAAATTGACACAACGATCGCATTACCCTACGATACAACGATCGCATTACCCTACGATACAACGATCGCATTACCCTACCCTATTCAAATTTCGGCATTACTTGTCTGTGACTATGGTGACCCAGCACGTGTGGCATGCACGTGTGGAAACCACAAAAAAATCCACATAGCTTACGACTTGCCCTGAATGGTGGTGTAAACCCAGGACGCGGAACAATGTTTTGGTTTAGTCATATTTGGCAAACTACGTCATTCGCATTGGCAAGTCAATGCTTATTAATGAAGCTTGCTGTAGGGGGTATTATACCAAAGTCGAAGGACTTCGCCCTTTGGGCTCACCGGCGAGATTCCTTCTCGACAGGCTAAGACAGGTGGGTTACAGGAGCCCACTTTAGGGCCTCTGCTGGGGTGGAGGGGCATAGCCAAGTGGGGGTTCCCCCTTGAAGCTGCTCACAGAAAAGATATTTTATGTTAAAATATTATGCTATTTTTCAGCAACAAAGCAGACCCTTACCAATTATTTTTTTCGTGGGGGGTGGGGGGTTCTTGAATGTGAATGTGTGCTAAATAGGAGAGTTCGACTTCAAACTACATGGACACCTTTTTGATCTCATCTCAGTACCAACTATATGTGAACAATGAATAGAAACTCTTGTGCAATGTATTTAATATTAATTAGAGCCTTGAACTCAATTTATTGCAATCTAATTACATATGATAAAAACATATGATAAACTGTTATAAAATAAAACATGAGTGAAATCAGCAATATTTTTGTCCACGTAGACTTTTATTGGACTCCATTATGTCAATTATTATAAGAGAAGTATACATTTTTTTGGATATCATTGGGAGCAACAGTGTAGCATGCAATATTATTGCAACATTTTCTTTTAGAGTAGTGATTTGATAAGCCCTAAAGCAATTTCTAAAAAAATAGGATAAATGGAACATCAACTTGCCCTTCCCTAATATCAAGGGTCTGTTTTTAGAAACTTACTAATATTCTGCAGTTACGGCATGAAACTTCACATAAACTGATCAACACCATAAAGAAATGACTCCTGATCACATCACATGCACTGTGATATATACAAAATCAATTGTCCTTATTGCCCTTTAACTGTTTAACACATGGGCGGATAAGCTGATGACTGGGCACTAAGCTAAAGAAACATTTGAACCTGATACTAACCCCTCTTACAGTGGTCATTGAATGTACAAAACCCCACTGGCACTCAGGTAGATAATGTTGAAGTCTTAGCTGGGAAGGACCAGTTTTGTTTTGAAAGATTGATGAAGCAATATAATTAAAGCTATCCCTCAAAAGAGATTTCAATACAATATGAATGATGATCTGCTCTCATGTGAAAGGTAATCATGTGACCAAAAGGCTATATATATCACTATGGAATAAAAAAAAAAGTTGCAATGACACATGCTACTTTGCTGCTTTACAATGAGTTTTCAAAAGTATTATAATACTACTCTATGAAACATAGCTGTTTGATGTTTTTTGAGCAGTAAAACTGAGTTTAGAGGTACTGTAGTACATACAATTTTGCTGCTCGTATGTAAAATGCTTTATAATTGGGCAAGTATTTAATTTTTGATTCAATAGCTACAAACAAAATGTCCAGCAGCAATTTGATTGTGGTCCCACTGCTTGAGGGCCAAATACAGTCATCCAAATACAGAGTGGATTGGTCTATAGCATTACAGTACACTGATCAATTGTAATCAAATATTGCGGTGTTTGTGTGACCTGTTACAGGGGTAGAATTTCGTAACCAACCGCGCGAATCTGTTAGGATTCTCGCGGAAGGATTTTGTGAGAATCCATGGATTCTCGCTAATTTTGAGAATCTATAGATTATTGCAAAATTAATGAAAATAATATCAAGAATAAGGCTATAAGCTTGCACAACTTCCAAATTCGGCATGTTTGTTGACTGAGTGTCAAATACCAGTCATTAGAAGAAGAAAAAAGGTTTTTTTGCGCGAATCCACCTGGATTCCCGCGGTAGTGATTTTACGCGAATCTTCAATCGATTCGCGTCTAAATTCTACCCCTGTGCAGGCTTCTCGTTACATTGCGTTTTCGCGTCTGGGGACGCAATATTTTTGATAAAAACGCAGTAAATTTCAAACTGGACTCTTTATTGCGTCCATCTGGACGCAATAATTTTTAATCGTGTGTCAAGATAATTTTACAAGTGAAAGCTTACAAAAATCAGTTTTCATGACAATCCGAATAGAAGTGTACTTATTAATGAAATATTAAATATTCTCGGTCTTCCTTGTACAACTCTCCACCATCGTCCATGTTTTCATCCCATGTACATATGTTTTCCTTGTGTCCGTTGACTGCATACAACCACATAGTCCCCGTTTAACCACTCCGTATCCGATTCCGAAGTCACAACTCGCAATTCATAAATTACATTTTTGACTTGGACCCCATAATTTCTTCTCGGACCCCATAATTTTGAGAATTGGTAGATTATGGGGTCCAGTGGACCCCATAATATTTGTACCTAACGAGAAGCCTGCCCCTGTGTTACATATTGCTGTTTCAGGTATATTTTCTCATGGCATCTTTAATTTATAAAAATCCAGGTCACTCTAGCTGCCTTTAAGTGTTTATGGTTTATCTACTGTTCTCACCTAAAATTGCAATTAAAATCACACACTTTATGCACACACATGTAATATTGTAATTTTTTTTAAAAATTGCACTTAATCAAGGGTTGACAGCTAGAAAGACTGAACTCAAAGACATTCTGTGAACAATTAGTTTAATATTGTATTCCATTTAGTTGTGTGTAAAGATGAACTGTGATTTCAACTCAAATGGGGCTTTTTAGTAAGTCTTTTTGGTTCTTAGAGAATCTTTGGACGACAATATCTCAAATTACCTAAAAGTAAGTTACATAAGTCTTTCTGGTTGCCAACCCATGAAATTAGACTCTGTCCTCTCCCACTGGATTGATGTCCATGCCCATATGATGGACTTTGGGGAAATTAGACTCTGTCCTCTCCCACTGGATTGATGTCCATGCCCATATGATGGACTTTGGGGCGGAGGCCTTACAGTTTTTAGCATAACTATCTATTTTGTGATCATTTGACCACTAAATTCCACCCCACAAGAGGTTGATCAAAGTCCCCTGAGTCGACGGGCAAGCTCCTAACTTCTCAGTTAGAAAACAACTCCTCCAGTGCTGCGGTAAAGTTCAGAATGGTGAAGTAGTCCATTTTGAGGTCACTTTTCAGTGAAGCCAGAAAGAAATCAGGAGCTTTCCTGAATTGTTTGTACATCTGATTGAGCTGACTTCCACTGTACTTTTGTAATACGTCTTGTACACTAGATAGGTCTTTAGACTTCAACCATTTTTCGACATCATTTGATGACCACTTGGTGACATTCACTGGTCCATCTGGAGTATCCTGGTTGACTGATATCTTCTTGGGGGCACTGTTTACAACAACTGCTTTAGTTGGAACAACTGCAAGACAGAGACAACGATATACAGAGTATTAATATGGGTTGGCCAATAAGTAAATGCATGATATATAAAAGCCATTAAAACAAACAAAAATCTTAGGTTTTTCAATGCAATAAACTCTGTATATGTACAGTATATGGATCAAAACAGTTCTTAATGGTTATTGCCCTTTCTTTCTGATTTAGCATAAACAGTGTCACTATTCTCAGCTCATCACCTATGAAGGAGCAGCTCATTACCACTCATAGAACAAAAGCAAGGCTCAGATCTGTAGTGCCAAGATAGTAGATGAGCAGAAATACCAACAACAAAACAACAGAAGGGAGCCAATCACAAATGTACACATCTTCAATTTACCAAATATTTGTCAATGCTTACTTGCTCTAGATCCTACTTTTCCTCTGTCCCCAAGTTCATTGGTCAAATGTGGCAGTTGGCTGAACACCTGCTCATCCGATAGTAATTTGAAGTATTTCAGCATTCCTGTTAGGGCTCCTAACCAACCATCTGGTACATAATCCTCTTCTAGAAGTAGTGGCACCAAGTTTTTATTCTGTTTATAGGCATATGATGCTTCTGTAAGTTGGTAAAATGTTGTGAGTTAGTCCAAGCATAACTAACTATTGTGTATGATCTTAGGATTGACAATTTTAGTGGTCAAGGTACTGCAGTATTCCAACAAACTATTCAAAGAATATTCTATGTAGAATAATTCCAATTTTGATCGGAAACAACATTGACAAGAACACAAAAACAGGGCCAAAGGGGAAAGAATGTTGTTAAATTAGGGAGCAGTTCCATTTATATGCGATAAATTTATCGCGACTGTATCGGGGCCTGATATGTTTTGGACCCGATGTTTTTCAAGTTGATTCGCGATAAAATAGTCATCAGGCCCCGATACGAGGCCTCTGCCATACCCTGTGGTATGTTTAGCAAATAGAGCGGGACATTGTTTAGCAAATACACGAGGATAATACAATTTACGTTAAACATCCATAATCAATAACATTATCTCTAAAAACATGAAATGCTGAATTTGTACCTTACAACTAGAATAAATAGCCCGAAGCTCTATTTACATACCGACCACTTATCTTTTGTTATATTTAAACAAGCGGTAATACGTAATCCTTTGCTTCTCGCAACTGTTCGCGCAACTGTTCGCGATAAAAAACTCATCGGGGCCCGGAACATTCTCGCAATTTTTATCGCGTACAAATGGAACTGCTCCCTTATCATAATTGCACAATGCATCTAAAAAAAATTAAAAAGGGTTTTGTCTAGCATATAAATAGACAGCCCCAGCTTCACCTTAATGAAGATATGACATTGATGAGCAAGAATAGATTACGAAGAAAATCATAATTATCTTGATTGCACTCTCATGGTTTAAACTTAAAAGTCACAAAATTCAATACTAATACATACTTTGTGGTCAACCCTCAAGATTTTCTTCCAATTTTAGCATATTTATGATATCTTGACTAAAAAATCACTTCCCTGAATTATTAAATAATCAAGCAGAAAACCCACTACAGATTTGCCAAATACTTGTTGAATTAATCACTTACCCGTTCTACAATTTTGGCTGTCTTTGTACTTCCTTGTCATACACACCAGAACTACAGCTGATTTCTCTACTGCATCTGCCATGGCAACAAGCAGATCACCCTCTGTAGGAACAAAGAAAATGTGGTTTGTAAGATCACTATCACCAATCAGGCTACACATTTCAGTTTACAAACAATAACAGTCTTGATATTTAAATCACAGATACAAGTGAAACCTAGACCATAAATTCGATATGATGTTCTCAAATAATTTTTTGGCTAGGTGTGCCGCTGGATATTTTAAATCCTGATTCGGTTTTAGAGGTGATTTTACCTCAAAATTGACTGTTTTTCGCGATGTTTAATAGGTTTTCCAGCACAAATACCAATGTTTAGGGTTACCCATTAGAGCAGCACATCCCTAGGGGGTTGATGTACCTATCACTGATAGGCTATCAGGATGACAGCCCCCACCCCCATACAAGATACTCATTCTTACCCATCTTATCCACATCCATCCATATATTGTATCCCCTAGATTTGAGTTGATCTCGTAGTTCCAGCATTCGCTCCTGCATATCCCACTGATAACTAATCATTATGTGTGGTCCATCTTGCTGGAGTCCCCATGCCTGGTCTTCACTTACATTGGGGACACCTTTACTTTCAGAGTTCAGCTGTAAATCTGAATCATTGCAGAACATTTCCTTATTACTCCCGAACACTTCCCATAGCGTACCAATGCAAGCCTCTCCCAACTCAGGTATTTCTGATTTATGTAGCTCTTTCAGGGCTGAAAAGAATCAATATTAAATAGCTTATTTTAAGACTAGAATGAACTATCTGACCAGGAGCTAAAACAGAGGAGCAGTTCACAGGCATTCAGACTCCACTATCCCACCCGGATGCCCCGGGAACAAATGAAAAATCTCATATACAGACTGTAACAAAAAAAGTTATACAATCGCAATTTTATTTTTAATCCAATGTTAAAATCATGCAATGTCAAAATTCTTTACACTCTGTGTTAAATACCGTTTTGGCTACCAGAATCGTTTTATTTGGTCTTTTTAACTACTTCCGTTTAAAAGTTATGACTAATCTACTAAGTCGTCTAGAAATCGGGCTGGGCCACTTTCACAATATCATACAATCTTTTTGTATGAATTAAATGGCTAGGGTATCATGCAAGGAACATTAAAGAGAACAATATCAGGGGTAGAATTTCGCCGCGGAATCGATTTTTTAAACTTTTTTTCTTCTAAGTCCAAAACAGGACCTTAGATGACTGGTATTTGACCCTTAGTCAACAAACATGCCGAATTTGGAGTTGTGCAAGCTTATAGCCTTATTCTTGATATTATTTTCATTAATTTCGCAATAATCCATGGATTCTCAAAATTGGCGAGAATCCATGGATTCTCGCAAAATCCTTCCGCGAGAATCCTAACGGATTCGCGCGGTTGGTTACGAAATTCTACCCCTGAATATAATTCGTTTTCAAATAGTTTTATTTCATTTGAATAAATAAATTCATAAAATGAATAAATAATAATTATTTGTAAAGACCTAACCTTCTTTGTAATACTTTTAACCACTTGAAATGAACCATTGTTGTCTAACAAGAGCACTCTACTGCTATGTTCCTGTTCGATTCCATTCATATTCATCCCAGTGGTTTTACCATTTATTAAACCAAAGTGGCCCAGGTGATTTCATGACTACTTTAGACAATTGATCATATCTCTGCTTACCGACCATCGATTGTCACGAAACAAAGCTTATTCGAAAGCTAAGAAAATTTCCATTGCAAGCCATTAAAACTCGAAACAGAAATGCTACGGGAGATATTTTTTAATATTTTTTTCAAAACTGTATAACTTTTTTTGTTACAGCCTGTATTTCACCCTTCTTGCCACTACCCCACAACTGAAGACCTACATTAGAAATACCGTAAAGCATGAAATGTTCGCGTGCATCAACATTTCGCGAGTGCAGCTGACTCACAAAATGTTCATGCACGCACATTTTTTGGCTTGTTAAAGGCCTGTAATAACTACTAAACACATTCATGAAATGTTCATGCCTTGAAAAAGGCCCAAGTGGGTGATTCACAAAATGCTAATGTCGTGAACATGTCATGCTTAACAGTAGTCAGGATAAAAAGTGGGTTTATCATTTTTTATTTTTTTATATATAATATATATATTTTTAAAAGTTTAAATGAGATGACAATATCATGTTTAGTCATTTCATTTGAGTCATTTGTGCCCTTTTCTTTATTTATGCATTTCAACACTAGGTTATTTCATACATGCATATCTAGTAGTTGCTTTTAATTCTGCCATTCTATAGCCTTCTCAGTTTTTAAACCATTCTATTTCCGTTAAAGATGTATTTTTTTTAAATGAGAAAACACATTTTGTGACTTCTAACAAGTGTTTATATCTTCCATATCACACCATACTTCACCTTTCTAACTATAACTAAACTAACCTGTCATTCCATTATCAGACAATTTTATAATCTGTCTATTGATATCCACAAATGAAAGACTCCACAGTGCTTTAGCAGCTAATACCTGTTCCTCATCTGAAAAAGCTGCCACCAGAACTCTACAAATGATATAGATTCCTCCCTGTATACCAATCTTCACCTTGTTGGTATCATGTCGAGCAAGTTGAATCACTGCCTCAAGTAGTTCTGTGACTGAATACCTGTAAGTAGCGCCTATGTGATCTTTACTTCGTAAAGCTTCTGTTATCAAGTTGAGAATGAATGACACGCTGCCATTGGTTGCTTTCAAAGTTTTGTTTTCATGTTCATTCACGATGTATGATAGGAGAATGAATGCTTTTGCCTTGATGATTAAGAATGTAGATTGCACGTAATTTGATACTAATTCCACTGCATTAGCTTTACGATACACTGGCTTACATGCACTGTTCATACGAACACAGTTAGTAAGGATCCCAAATGTTCCTTTGATGTGCATTCGTTTGCTTTCTTTTTGTAGAGATTTGGCTTCAAGATATTGATTCTCCAATTCCTTTATGATCAATGTGTCCAGGATATTAGCACATAACAGTGCATTGCAAAACTCAGGGGAGGAATCAGTAAAGTTCCAAGAAATTGCTTTAAATTTACGTAGATTCTTAGATGCTTGCTTCCTTTCCTCATTATTATATATGTCCTCTGTCCAAAGAGAATTCCATACTTTTATAAACAATTCCTCATATTTATGTTCTTGGATTAGATAGAGGGCGATATCATTCCTCAAATACCGATTCTTTGTCATTTCCGCAAGGTCTTTGAACTTTTCAAAGCACTCTTCAGTGGCATAGTCTGTACATTCCTGCAAGTACTTCACAATTGTATCCACTTCCAATTTGTACTCCTCCAATGTTTTCTCTACGGCAGGTTCTTCAATCTTGTTTTTACTCTTCTTTGCTTCATTTTGTTTGTTTTCTTTATTTTCTTCCCCATCATTGCACAGATCCACACTGCTGACCTCTTTGGCTCCGGTGCTAGCTGAGCTACCCATCATTGAAACCACTTCCATTAATTCAAAACATCCTGGAATTTGAAAAAGAAATGATAAAATACACAATCACTATCAGGAATAAATATTTGTATTGAGGGGCACCCAGAGGGGGGGGGGCACCACTGGCCATTCCTTTTTAGAACCACCTGTTTAGAGGCAACAGTCAGTGCCCATCCCTCTTATTTGAGAGGCGCCATGTCCATCTTGTTTTTTGAAAACCACTGTTGACCAACCATCTTATATAAAGCTAAATGGATAATTATGTTGATACCTTTCCTTAGAACCAATACTACCAATCTTTTTTGTTTTTGTTTTTGCAGTACTAATGTCCATTTCACAAACAAGAGGCACGACCACTATCCATTCCACCATATAAGAGCCATTCTAGGCCTATCTATTATTTTGTAGTACTATTGTGGGATATACGCTTAGGCTGCTGCTGTGATCATCCCACCATTAGAGGCACACCTGCCCATTGCAATGCTAGTAATCACCACTGCTCATTGAGCAGGACCTCTTTCAATTCAATTCAAGCACAACTAGCTGCCCATCCCTAATTTGAGATACTAGGGCAATTTCTGACCTCGTGAAGTAAGAACCACCTTAGCTCAAGAGAAGCAATTACTGCTCCTTTTTCTTTGAACCACAACACCCATCTCTTCTTGAGAGGCACCTGCCCATTCTGATTAATAAGTGACCATCACTGCCCATTCCAAAGTTGAAGAGCAGCATTATCCATAGTCTATCAATCTCTGTGTTCAGAACCACCATGATTGTATGGATGGATTGCTAAAAACATCCGACCTTCTCAATCCAGCCGGGCAATCCAGTAACAATAGAGATAGCTTGCATCTCATGCCCGGGCCACTTTGCTAGACTAAATTCCATCATTGGATAGGGCCAGTGGCCAGCAGGTCATGTCAGTACGTAAACATTATCAGTGAATAAACAAGTTGGTCAGAGTGTCTTATTAGATTAGTGTATTAATAGATCTATGACCCTTTTAATATTTGAAAAACTAAACAAATATCCCCCTCCCTCCCACAGTCACAACATTCCCCCTCCCCACCTCACCTTGCCCAGGCAATCCCAAATTTCTGCACGCATTTTGACCCCACACAATTTTTTCTTAGCCAACCTCAGATTTGATCAATTGTTCCCATTTGCCTCCCCCAAATGTTGATGCTGGTGTCTCATCAGGGGTACCCCAAGGCACAGTACTGGGGCCCTTATTGTTTCGGGTTTTCATCAACGACCTGCCTGAGTGTGTTTCATCAAGTATTCGCCTCTTTGCTGACGATGCCCTTCTATATAGACCTATCCAATCCCAAGAGGACATCAAAACCCTAGAGAAAGACCTCGCTAATCTACAGCTATGGGAAAAGAAGTGGCTAATGTCTTTCAACGCAGACAAATGCGAAGTGTTGAGAATCTCCAACAAGAGAAACAACATCATTGGAGCATCACCCTATTCCATCCATGGGACTGCACTCCGTACCGTAGAAGAGGCAAAATATCTTGGTGTCACCATCCATACAAATCTCAGCTGGAAACCTCACGTCAACAATATCTGCAAAAAAAGCAATAGCACCCTTGGCTTCATCCGCCGCAACCTGAGGAGATGTCCTTCTAAGATCAAGGAACAGGCATACAAAACATACGTTCGTCCCACCCTTGAGTATTCGTCTTCAGTGTGGGACCCACACACCTCAGAGCTGATCTCCTCGATTGACATGGTGCAGCGACGTGCTGCTAGATTTGTTAGGTCTGACTACAAACAGAAAAGCAGCGTGACCAAGATGCTACACGAACTTCAATGGCAGACTCTCTATGAACGCCGGGCCCACAGTAAAATCCTCATGATGTATAGGATCATGCATGGCATTGTCGCCATTCCTGCTACTCCACCCTACTTGCACCCATCTTCAAACCAAACCAGAGGTCACCATCTTTACTTCCAACAGCAACACTGCAGGATCCTCTCATACCAGCACAGTTTCTTTCCAAGTGTCATTTGCATTTGGAATGCACTACCATCCACTGTGGTATCAGCTCAGTCTCTGGAGAGCTTCCGGAGCCGCCTGAAGCCACTCACCCTACACTAGCCAGCCATGGGCTCCATTTTTACTTGCACCTGAGAGTTTTTGTTTACGCACCCTTCGTTAGTTAATGTTCCCGTGATCGGAACCATTGCACCAAGTACGACAATACTCCGCCTTGGAGGGATGTACTTCATGTGGTAGAAGTAGAAGGTAGAAGTCTGGCCACTGTACATTGTATGTAACACACAATTATAATTCATGAGTTGCCCGTCGCAGGCGGCATGCTGCCTGGGGTACTATATTTATATTATGTATGGCACGACCAATGTGCATCATGTTAATCAGGGATACCCCATCCAGTCTCCACACATTTGAGTCTGCGATCTATAATCTTGGAAAGTCCTTTGAACGCTTTACACGCTTGGGGCATTATGTGCAGACTTTTTTTTTGCTGATCTTTAAATTATGTTTATTTTGTTTAACTGTGAATACCTAGACATTTTAGACAACAATTTTCCCTTCCCCACACGCCACACCCCATCGATCAATGTTGGGACACCTTGAACAACTGCTGAAGACATTCCTCAACATTGCGCGCGGGAAAGGGAGTGATAGTTTACCGTTGTTAACGAGTAAGCGTTCCAATACTTTTTTTCCAGGATTGTCTGAATAAAGTGCAAAAAAGAAATCGTCTGAATTTGATTTTTCTCTCATAACTCAAAAACGGAATGTCAGATGAACTTCATATTACAAATGCCGTTTATTTTATTGTGTTTACTGTTCTCAATTTCAAAATATGTTTGATCAACAACGAGCACTCAAAATCGGGTTTGTGCTACTTTTAGAAATAGATGCTTTTTGAAGGATGTGTCATTTTCATCTACATGTATAAACATTTCGTATGTGGATTTGGTGTTTGTACTAACTGTAAGATAACTAAATAAGCTTTGGTATGCAGTTTGTTTTGTCGAATTTGCTTGAGTCAATCCAGAGATATGCTTGTTTGACCATGAGTAAACAATATCAAAACTGTGCCAGTTTTTTGAAAGAAATCATCCATGTGTAAAATTGCTACACTTTGATTTTCAAGCATTTCTTCTTAAAAATTCTCACAAATTTGACTTTCTGCATCAACTTAAATCAAGCATATTTCTCAATAGGATAAAGCAGATGGGACAAAACAGACGGCATTTAAAAGGTAATTTAGTCATCTTGAAGCCCTTTTAAACGTCAATTAGTAAATGCTTATTCTAATACATGAGAACAATGACTCTTTCAACAAGTATCTTTTTGCCCTAAGAAGTGGCACAACCCATTTTAAGTACTCGTGATTAACCAAGCATATCGTTGGATTGTGAAACAGTGGCGTAAATAGGTTTTTCATAAGGGGGGGGGGGGGAGGTGATTATTCTGCGTCCCCCCCCCCCCCCCTAGGTACGGGCCTGAATACGGTACATTTCTGTTTCAAAGAACTACCAACAAAATAATCCATTTTTTGGGACACATGCTCGTGAAATTCGTGGAAAATTTCCATCTGTGTACTTTTGACCGTCGTAATCCCATGATTCCTCCTCTTAGTCAGTCAATATTGGGCCGCGGGGGGGGGGGGGGGGGGGGGGGGGGGGGGGGTACGGTGATCCCCCTCTGCTGGCAAAGCCACTGTTGGGAAAAGCAATTATAGTCAAACTAACGGCATTCGAAAGCCAACTTACCGTACTTATTTAAGATTATATAAATATTACAGCCAATTACTGAGTAAAATGACGTGAAACATGTGCACCCTTTTTTTAGGGACACCCTGTAGGCTGTACATCGCATGGGTTCTCCGGGAAGTCAGCAAACACTCTCGCCCCAACATCTCTCCCTCGGATTACTACTCCTGTAGCCTGTCCAACCAAATCTAGCTCAAACCCTTAATTTGACAATCCCTGCGGCCTGCATAGTAATTTCAAATTACCCTTGCAGGCCTAAAACACTAGCCAAGATCCTCGATCGAAGATGTCACAATAATAATTAGACTAAACTACACCTCTATCTATATTATTATTACTATTGAATTGATGCACAGAAAATGCACTTTTAAAAAAGGGCATTTTCTGTGCATGAATAACGTACCATATGATACTGCACTCAGGTAGGTTCACTTCGGGTTTTATGTACCGTTTGTACTGATCAAAAAAAAATTACTATGGAATTCGTCTAACATTCATCAAAGACCATTCATTTTATGCTATGTCATCCATACGTTATCGTCGTTATTAAACATGTACTATCCAACCACATGAACCACAGCCTATGGTAGAAACACGCCGTCTGTAGTGGTCCAACTAGGCAACCGTAAACAAATGATAATTGATCAATTAATATTTAAATAGTCTCATAGACCATTTCAAATCCGAAAATATACGATCGGTTCCGAATGTTTCCGATAGCCGAGTGTTTGACACTCGGTTCCATGACCTGTCAGGTCCTGACAGGTCATGGCCATGTGCCGGAGAAAAACAACGTGTTTTTCACCCGTCTGCCCGTGTGGTAGATTGCGCTGGTGTTGGTGATAGATTGTATCCCTCACAAAGTTGATGTTGCGGCATTTCAGTTACAAAAACGAGTGAGATGAAAGAGATTTGGGGTAATATTTTCACTTTTTACCGTCTGCTCGATACATTTGGAATTTGTCCGTCAGCGCCTTTGTTGATAAAAAAAACAAAATAGTCTCGTTCCACGTTTTACTTCTCATGTGTGCACGCGTGTATGTAAACATAGGCGGACAATCAACTAGGGCAATGCTGTGAATGCGATCAACTGTTGCGAAGAACGCGCAACGCACCTACTCCATGTGACCTGTTTTTCCGAAGATTTCCGATCTCAATTTGAAATGGTCTTCGCAATCGAGATATTGCATAAATCAAAGTTCGGCGTTGGCTATGAGATTATGGTCAGTGGTATAAACTCGTACCAAAGTCGAAGTTCTGCTATAGCAAATATTACCAAAGGTGCTGGTGGGGTAAAGGGGATGGGGGGAGTGCGCATTTTAGCGGTGGTGATAGGGTACCAGCGGTGGGGGTAGGGTGGATGCCACCAAGGAAAAATACTACCAGTCTGTATATCAGGTTATGTTAACAGAGGTGTCCTAAAACTTTTCCCATATAGGGATTGTTCATACCTTGGTGGGTAGGGGATTAGAAAAAATGGAGGGGGGATCAGAAAAAAAAATTCCCCCAAAAGGGGATCACACAAAAATTGGTACTTAATAGGGGTGGGGGATCAACAACAAAAAAGTCAAATTTTTTGGCGAAAAAGGCTCCACGTTCTTTCCGCTCTTTGCGTGCCCGGTCGAAACTAATAATGCTCAATAACTTAGACATACAGGGGGGGGGGGGGGGGGGGGGGGATCAAGAAAAGAATCACCATAAAAGGGGGATCAAGAAAAAAATAACGGGGTTTTTGGGGGATCAAGAAAAAAAATGTCCGAGGTTCAAAAATGTCCAACCACCAAAGTATTTATGAACACTCCCTTAGTTGTAAGACTCTAGTATAGTGTTCTCCAAAAATAGAGCAGTAAAGAGAATTGAGTCCTAGCCACGGACTAGGTATAAATATTACAGCCAAATACTGAGTAACACAATTGGATATGAATTCATTATAGCCGGAAATTCCCTGTGCCCCCTTGGCCCTCCCCCTCAATGAAAATGTCTACGCCACATAGGATGTGCGGTGTGTCAAATCATGGACTTAGTCAGCATTCATGACCCACAGAGTCCAGGCATGGCCTATCAATGCGTTTTTGTGGTCATGCTGAAAGTGCTGTATTCGACCCCACCCCTCCTCCCCATTTGTGGATGGGCACGAAACTAGTGCTATTATAATAGCCAACCATCTCTGAACGGTATCTGAACTGTGCAATCGATGGATGAGTTTAGGACCCGCCCCTTAATTGACCTTTGACCTATCATTTCTGACATTAATTCTGTAATTTCTCGATACGCGTGCGGTAGTGGACATAAATACATGCGTGTGTGTACTTGTTGGCCAGATTGAATTTCTGCACAAAAGTCAGTTTATTTTGCATATATAGCCAAATAAATTGAGGTTGTAAGGACTAGATCTACGTTTTTCTAACAACTAAAGTACATTATTACTCCAATAATGGCTGCAGCGGTTACAAATCCGTCGTTGGTGATCAAACTGATGTCCGCATCTGTTGCGGTTGCAAATCGAGCTGGCTCTATCATCCGTGAAATAATGAAGGCTGGTGATCTAGGAGTCATTCATAAGGTATACTAATTTAGAAATGAACCCATTCTGATACGACGTCATATATTTTCATCAATACTTTTAACTTTTCCGAATAAAATTGGTCTAAGTCTAACTTTTGATTCAGATCTCATCAAAATCAAAGAATATTGTTATTTGTATTATTTAAAATTAAATAGCTGAATAGGGTAAAGTCGCCTATTTTCGGTCGCTTCGCCCAAATCGTGTAATAAAAATGTCTTCGTCGTTATAAACTGACCACTAAAAAACCCCCGCATAGTGATAGTTGATGCCCGGTATTGCTTTTAAAATGGCGACGACCGATGCAATTACACGATTTTGACCAGTGACTGAAAATAGGCCCTGACCGAAAACAGGCGACTTTACCCTACTAAGTACTAGTATTAAAAAAATATTATTGAACATTGGCATGTACTAAAAAAGGGACGGGACGCACCATTTGATTTTCAGGGGGGGGGGGGGCATAGAAGTTGGGGTTTTTTTTATCGCCGTCCCTAAGTAGTGCTAAGTGAGTAAGTCTAAACTACTAATATATTATAAATAATAAAACCCGGTGGGGGGGGGGGGGGGGGCACTCAACCTTTTTTTTTGGTAGGGGTGTGCCGCCCAGGGTCTCAAAAAGGGGGCTTACGCACATTTTCAATTTGTTTTGGTTTTAGAACGCAACTTTTTCGAAGAATTGGGGCTTTGGAACGCAAAATTTCACGATTTTTGAATTTTCAATAAAATTGGGGTCTTAAGAACTGATGCAGGCTCAAAAGGGGGTCATAAGAGCTAGCAGCAGAGGGTGAAAAGGGGGTCTTCAGCGCGCCACATACCTATACCCTTTTCCAATGTCAGTGCCCCCCCCCCCCTCCGGAATAAAACTACCAAGATTCATATTATTTATGAGATTTGGTGCAGAATTATGAAATAAATATATATATAATGCAAATTGTTGTGCTAATTCTAAGATTATTTCATCTTTTTATTGCAAAAAGCAGTGTAAATTCATAGCACTTACATGTATATAATCTATGTAGATTGCAGGCCTTAAAATAAAACTATATTAAAGGTAGATGTTCCGATTTTCAACTTGAAGTTTTCTATTAGACATGAAAGGTCATCCTAAAAAAAGACGTATTCCAAAGTTTGAGTTGCATAACTATAATGGTTTTTATTTTAGACGCACAAGATGCCGTGAAATGTGCCCATTGAGTTGTACACAAACTATATTGGTGGTTACCACTTTTCACGGTAATTCGATGTTATTTCACCGTTTTCTTCGTAATCATACTGATTTGGACCGTCAAATTTCAGTATGTTAATCAGAAAAATATGATCTTTCATATGATATGAAAATCTCCATGTTTGAGAAATATCTGTGTTATGAAAATGTGATCGGGTCATCTACCTTTAAGTGGCTAGCCTATCCAGTCATGTCTCATTGGTTATGACATTATTCTTAATTGGCGCATTTACGTCAAAAGAGGGAGTGTAATCCAACTGAGCATGCTCGACTCACAGCAATTAGTGCTCCTGATAAACATTACAATCTCATACTTTTACTGCAATGTAATGAACTGTGAACTTCTACATTTTCCTAGATAAAATAAGATAGTGTTGGTTGTCAGCAAACATTTCATTTCAAACTAGTGGAAATAAATGATTTATATTCAAGTTTATTTTACGAATGTAATAAGGTCCAAAATTAAACAGCTCAGAAGTATGAAGATTTTTTTATAATTAGTGCAAAGTTCACCCCATTGAAAAACTATGCCACCCTCGTCTTGGCAAATCGCTAATTAAGAATAACGTCTATGGCTCAATCTTTGTGCCTAATCTTTCAATTTTCAAGAAAAACTTAATTGAATTTAGTTTGCCCCATCCCCGCTACACTCAGTAAATTTATGTCGCTCAGCTTCATGTTATTAGCTCAATGGTAGATTCTGACATAGCTAGTAAGAACATGGAACAGTTCAGACTACAGAGAAGTAAGTATAAGTTAGCCTAAAGAATAAGACAATCATCTCTGATTTCATGAGTATCGTCGTATGAGATAAACTAACTCTAAATCACAGCTCTCTGTCTTAGAGCTATGAAATGAAAACATCTGAGTCGGCATCAGATATTTTCATCAATATTTTTCACCTTTTCTGAACAAAATTTGTCGCACTTTTGCTTCATATATCAATATCAGTGTCCAAAGAATCTGTATAGTATAGGTTGGTTATATAAATAGCTCAACCTATTCCATTCAATTTCCAAGAAATACTGGCTTGAATTTTGATCGCCCTATTCCTGTTACAGTAAAAAATTACGTTGACTGTCTATGCTAGTTTTGTAGCTAGAGATGAACCATTTTTATGGTTATCGACTTAGATCTAGATAATATCATAATACATGTAGGCCTACCCCTCTTTTTCTGATAATGTTGTGCATAGCTCACAGGATGTGTGGGCATCCTGGTTTTTAGGGCTCTAAATTCATATGGTGGAACCAATTGTATACTTCATGTATGATGTGACTATCAATTCATGGAACTATATGGTGTATTCCGTCATCTGAATTTAGAACCCTAAAACTGAGGATGGCCAAGGGTATGATTATCAGGTCAATTGTGTATAAAGGTATATGCTTCCAGTTGATGGCAGCTATGCCAGCACTAATAATAAAACATGTGTTTGAAAGCACCATCTATCTGACTGTTTAGGAAAAGTATCCAATTCAAATTTTTGTGTGATTGATTTGTAAAAAAAGAAAATTGTAAATAAATACTGCACATTTTCTAAAGCAGTCGGGCATGTACATACGTATAGATCATAGATGCATTGGTAACAGGGTATTTAGGAATAGCTTAGCCGGGATTCACATCCACACTTATTGTCAATTGTATAGAACACAGTACACCTTGTGAAATGATATACCATAGAAAATTGAATTTGCTACAACTTTCATAAGTCTGGTATACTCTGGTTAGAGGTAAGTTTGGTTATTAAAATATCATAACTTTCAAAGTATTCACTCAATTTGTATGAATTTGGTGACAACTTACGGGGAAGAAATGTGCACTCTTAATTTGCATCTCAGATTTTTTTACCAATGATTGACTTCAAAATTTTGAATGAGCAATGAGCTAACATTAAAGCACCTGGTCAGAAACTTTTTGGGCTAGTTGTATAGACTTCCATACAGGCCACATATATAATACAGGTCACATTACAGTTGGTGGCAGATGTGGGATATTTTCAATTTACATGGCATGTTGATGACTAGATTTATTATGTACATTATGTTCCAAGAAAAATATACATGTTCACATTGTACAATAGGGCTCATGCAGACCTAATTTCAGGTCTTCTATTGCTAACCACATTATAAGTTTAATATTGTTTGGTGATCTTCTATGACCGTGCAGGCCACCTTCAGATTAAGTTTGTCACTCATGCTGGAAAGTTTTATTATTGCAATTTAGAAAATCAGCACTGGGTATTAATTAATGCAGCACAGCACCATATCATCCATTCAGCTTGCAGCACAGCACCATATCATCCATTCAGCTTTGAGTAGAGATTCTGCTTCAATACAAAATGTAATACATGTATAATATCTGTCAGCATGGCTGCATTCTCATGATGAAATGATACAATTCTCAGGTTGTTGGACTCAACTCAACTGATGGGCTTTGTCAGTACCAGTGCCAGGCCCGGGGGGGGGGGGGGGCACTCAATTTTTTTTTGGGTAGGGGTGTGCCACCCAGGGTCTCAAAAAGGGGGGCTACAGAACTGAACTGAGTCGATTTTATGACGAAAAATAGGGTCTTAGGAACTGATTTTTTCAAAAAAGTAGGTCTTGAGAACTGGCCTAAATTTCAATTTTGATAAACAAGAACGTAAATTTTGGTGTTAGAACGCAAAATTTTCGAAGAATTGGGGCTTTGGAACGCAAAATTTCGCGATTTTTGAATTTTCAATAACATTGGGGGTCTTAAGAACTGATGCAGGCTCAAAAGGGGGGTCATAAGAGCTAGCAGCAGAGGGTGAAAAAGGGGGTCTTCAGCGCGGCACATACCTATACCCTTTTCCAATGTCCGGGGTGCCAGGCTGGTTTTGAGTGTCTATTGGAGTCATGGGACACATCCTTAGTAATAAAAAATCTTGTTTGATGGGGTGTAGAGCTGCTTTTTTGCCCCTAAGGTGAGGACCCCCCACCGTGTTTTCTCAATTCATGTAAAACCAGCCATTTATTTGCCGAAAATCTGTCGAACATTTTTTCAACACATTTTTAAAAAAATGCCTGATTTTTTGCATATTTTGATGACATTTCAGGTTTAACTAAAAAATCATAAAAAAACCGACCGACCAGACCCTACTTGACAGGTCCGTCCGCCCGTAAAACAGGTTTTTTTATTCCCGTCGCCTTATAATTATGACCAATTTTGCTCGAAATTTGTCCAATTAGAAAACAAACTCATGATATGGACAATGGGACACATAATAGAGGCAATAATTGCATACAAAAAACATATTCAAGTGCATCTGCTTATTTATGTACCAATATTCAAATTAACCATTTTGAACTCGACCCGCCGGACCCGCCGGTTTACCGACTTGACTGAGTCTGTTCCATATACCCGACTTTAGCGGCTTGGACCGAAGTGTACCAAATACCCGACTGAGCCGGTCCACATATTATGCCAAATGGGGTATATTTACGTTGCTAGACAACTGGTACAACTAGACAAGTGGTTAAAAGTTCAAAAGTTCATGTTTCTTTGTTGACATCTACGGAGTGATTTCATTCAGTCAGTAAGATTTGCACTGTATTACTTAGTATTTTGATTCACGTCGAAAATACATGGAAATATGGCGCCGAGATCATACTTCGAGTCAAGTTTTGAACATGTTGGATGATATTGATACTGCTAAGGATTTGTTTAGAAGATAGTTCTGGAATTTCAGATGATTTCGAGACTGCTGAGGATTTGTTTAGAAGATAGTTCTGGAATTTCAGATGATTTCGAGACTGAATCTGATGGTCAGTATTAACGATGGAATGGACATCAACGACCAGCCATATAGCTTTTGATTGATTTAGTCTAAATTTGTGGAACTGTAATACTGTAAAACCACTTAACAGAAAACTTAAACTGACAATTTTGCATTAAAAATAACAGTGAAATTTCTAGATTCATGAAATTTAAATGCCTGCTAAAATAGCAGCAATTTTAGATTCACGAAATAAAATATCCGCGAAATTATAGTGTTTTACAGTATAAAAATACAAACCCACACACTCTTGGAAAAATGTTATTCTGAGTAAAAAGCATTTTTGTGAGGAGACCTATATGTATACATGTACATAGACTTATATTTGGGGAGTCATTGTGAGGCAAATATCGGTATGATTGGATCAAAACTCCTTTGCAAACGCAGGCTATTGTACAAAGAGAACTAATTAACCATAAGGCAACCAGGAAATTCATCGGCTTTCTCGACAGGCCCGACGACCGAACTAGTTTTTTCTCTTCAAATTTGAGATTTTTTAAACAAAAGCTTTGATGAAAATTCACCAAAATATTCACATTTGTTTTGAAAAACAAAGAAACAAATGCCCAACCATCTCTACCTCAAAGGTCCATTTGCCCATAGAGCAAGTTTAAAGGAACAATTTTTCACCAAAACAGAAATTAATGATTTCATTTTGTCATCCATATGAGTACAATTGATTAAATCCATTAAACAATCATACTTACTGCTGCCTTATTAATATTACGCTTGTACAGCCTTTTTAATTGTTTTCAAATATTGTTCTTGAGCGACGGCCAGGTCTGGAAATAGCACCCGTCCTACTGGCACGTAAAGTTTTTCAACTCACAGTGTAATTGAGTTACACAACTTACACTGGAATTTCTGTCGGGCAGGTATTTTTGTGAGTTGCATGTACCTGCACGACTTGCTTGTTAAAAAGAAAAGTTCCGGTCCTGGCTACGGCATGTAATATACATTGCACATGTGTACTAACAATATAGTTGTATGCAAAATAAACTGTACAATTGTAATTAAACACAACATTCAGGTGATATTTCAAATAAGAATTATGCAAAATAGAATCCAAATTACTTGGAAATTGCTAACATTTTGTTCAAAGAATCATTTGATGTAAGCATGTCACAGTTCATTTTATAATCATAATTATACAATTATACCGCTTCATTTATATTTATATAATATTGTTTTTTCCCTATAAAACTACAGTATACTTGTTCGACCTGCAGATCTAATTTAAGAACACAGTGGCTAATGATTGACTTAAAATAGCACTCAATCCAAAGATTGCATTTATTGGTTATCCTAATTTACAGCTGATGACCTCTGTGATTGATCAATACAAAATGCTGAATGTCAACGATATCATTGTGGTTGCATAGTCTGTGATGCTATGGCCAATTAAGTAGGTGATTTTCAAAGAAATAAATGTTGTCTGTTATTAGTAATTACAGCAATGCATCTGGTTAATTGTTGTCATTCATAATTTGATGGGATTGTTTATTTCTGAATCCATCATTTACTCGGTGCCACCTAATAATATACACTGTATGACATATTGTTTGTTTGTTAAAAACAAGACAACAAATAAATACAAAACAAAATAACTAAGTTAATTAAGTAAGTTTCCTAATTGGAATTTTCTAACGAAAATTATTATCATGTTCTTCTGAATTCCTGATGAAACTATTCCATAAAATAACTAAGTGATAAAATCAAACAAAACAACAATCAAATAAAAAGATACATACATGTATAGAGCCTATACAGATTTCAAACAAAAATTCAATTACCCTGTCTTTTATTCATTTAATATATTCGTACTCCCAAAATAACAATTTATATTCAACTGTGTGAAATTATGTCATATTGTTTATATTCATGGGTTCTACTGCTTCAGGCACTTTGGTTTTCAGAAGCAAGATAAGATAAATCTGCTATGCCATTGTATCAAACCATCCCCACATAGGATCCTGAAATACTGGGGGCCCAGTCAGGTATAATGTTATGATAAATCAGCATGAATGAAAATGCTGATTTACCCTAACCCTCCCCTCCTACACACTACAAAACCCAAATATGCTACAATCTTGTACCAATGCGACGGCCCGGTCTATCTCGTATATATCACGCTCCGCCAGTCGCTTAACTCGCGAAAAAAAGTTGTTTGTGTCTGACCTGTATAGCTCAATCGGTAGAGTCTTACACTGTCATGCACACGGCCCATGCTCGATTCCCGGCGCATTCAAAGAGTGATTTCCCCTCAAATTTAACCCATGTTTCTCCCTTGATATTTTAATTCACAAAAACACGCACGGAGAGTTAGGGTTAAGGGTGCTATTTTCGACCACAGCGCAGGCCCATTCTAGAGAATCAAAATCACCAATTTCAGAGAATAACGTTGTATTTTTCAACCTGAATCCACAATTTGGACCGATGGTCATATGTTATCATTGTAAAAATAGCCCAAAATGGTTTGGCAAATTTACTACATGTAGCAAAACTGGATTCCCCACATAATTACGTTCATTTCAGTCTAAACTCCATCTTGAGGAATCCTATCGAGCTAAATCCTTGATAAGGGTCACTTTTTCCTTTGAGAATTCATGTTAAGGGTAGTTTTTGAGAGTGCATTACCTCCCCCCCCCCCCCCCCCCCCTGGGTCAGCAAACTGAGTTAGGAGTCTCACTCACTCAATTCAAATTAAACTAGATCAAGCCTTTTACCCTGGATGTCACACCATTCTCACTCAACAATATGGCTAATGTGTGTTGCTATGGCAACTCAACCTGACGTAAATGCCCAAATGTAGATGCCCGGCCACCAGTAGTCGTTTGCTGATATCTCCTGATCTGTATTAACGTCATGATATGTGTTTTTGTCAAACTAGGAATTGTAATAAAAAACACCTGAAATAGCCACACAATGATTATTGATTTCAAATGTCAATGGTGTAGTTTCAGGCCTTGCAAATGATTTTTACATGAGTATAATATCAGTTTCGTGACATTGGTTAACAATGTGCAAGCCAACTGTTTGTTAAATTAATACTTATAAGTATCTAAGAATTGTACGGGGTGGGATTGGTTACCTACCAACATTCAACTGTATTTTAATTTCTTCCTTGTTAATTAATATTATGGATATCGATATGCTGCCCTGATTAAAACCTTATATAAAAGGAGCAAATTAAACTCTTATACATTTGGCCAAGAAAACACAAGTTTGTCTCAAAAGACAGCACATGTAGCTTTTAAAATCCGCATTTCAGCACATCTTCTTTTTTAAGGTATCATTACAGGCCAGCAGGAAAAGGCTAAAATAACTCTAGCAAAATTACCAAAAAGTGGCCCTATATTCAGTCTGTCAGAGTGACACCCCAGATGCCTCATTGGTACACCGTAAGAGTTATTAAAATACTTTTTCAGTAATACCATTTATGGCATTCAATAAGCATTTCACACTGACTGACAATCGATCATGATCTACATTAGTGGAGACTAATTCTTGTTTTGACATTCACGAAAGGATGGTTGATGTTGGACCAGTGTGAAAAGACTTATATTGTAGTTACATACAATAATTTAAGATTTTATATGGGGGATGGGGGTGGGGTGGGGGGTTGGGGCAAAAAGTAAAAGTAAACCGACACGCCTTTACCTAAACTACAAAAATGCAAATCTTCTATTTTACACTAATTTTGCCATTATTGAGGTATAGTTTAGCTTTCAGCGAGCTTCTAAAAAACTCGTTTTATTTCTTTCTTTTTTTTTTTTTTGTGAGTGTGGGGGAGAGGGGACTCCCCCTGTGGTTACGCTACTGTCTGTATCCCAAACTAATGTCAAATCAGGTTTTCATTATCTCATCACATGTTTTTAGCCCTTGCTATCCTAAAATACCTTAATTCTTAAGGATTTTCTACTTCATTTCATTTTCAATTTATTTATTTCATTGCAATTTGTGAATTGATTTTTATGGAGTACATGCTGCAATTTCCATCTGGGACGCATGTACAGGTCGAATACATACATCACGCCCACACAGTACATTACAGGGTTTTGGGCTCAGTTCAAACGAGTTAAATGCTGGCTGGCTGGCCTGATGGAACTGACAATATTGATTGATTTCTTAGTATCAAAACGATGTGTACATGTTATTAACATGTAGTTTTGTTTCCACTTTGGTTGTGGTTTCTATTTAGATGTATTCATACACCTCCTGACTATGACCAATGTGTTATTGCATCATGAGCATAGATTTGGCATAGAGTTTGCTCACTGCCTTTACTAGATAGAAACAGGGGTCGATTTAGAAAAAAAATCTACATGCACAAATGAGCTTTCTTTCTAAAAAAAGGGCTAAATTTAAAATGCACAGGAGAAATTTCACATGCACAAAGACATGTTTACATGCTTGCTGGTGCATGTGTGCACCTGCATGTGTGCACCTGGGTAAATCGAGCCCGGGATAGAAAAAGAGAATGTAAAAGCTGAATGCAAAATAGAGTGTGGATTATTTCACAGCCTACCGGACCATGCTCAGACGGACACTGAATTGGGGTAGTCAAAGATTGGGGTTAGTGTTTCATCAAATCCTTACGTATGCACTGTAGAGGATTTGTCTTCAAATGTGGTAAATGCTTTGATTGGTATACTGAATAAACACCAGGGTTGTGACATTTTTGACTTGACTTTTTTGCCCAATGACTTGCCCTAAATTTAATGATGTAGTTCAATTGAAATGAACATTGAAATGATTTGACCTATGACATGACCTGTGACTTGAGGCTTAAGTTGTATGTGACTTGTGCCTTGGTAACAGCACTGACATAGTTTGTATCTTGTCATTTCCACATAAATAAAGGCAAAACTACAAGTCTCAACATATGGTGAGTGGGAGAGGTGATGATGGGGAGGGGGTAAAAGAAGGGGGAGAAAGATGTGGTCGACGTTTCGACAATGATATACCAGTCTTGATCAAGTTTAGGTAGAGCAAGACAGAAAGTATGTGCGGACAGGCAAAATACAAGGCAAGCTCATAAAAGTCAGTGTGCATACAGATATGTGCAAAACACACTAGGGCAGTTGTTGTTCCGTTGAGATAGAGAGACATGCTTTAAAAATGGAATGAAATGGGAAAGGCAAAATAAACGCTAGAAAAAAGAGACCACTGGCTGCCAACCAGAACACTCCCGAAGCCAAGCCCAATCTAGGTGGGACAGCCACACAGAGCGATCAATCTGTTGTTTTGATCGCCCTGCCCCCAGACAAATGAAACGGTGTGAGCGGTCGGCATGGGGGGACTATCATTTGGATAATAAAAAAAGAATACAATTTAGAAGATGGGTAATAATTCAGCCTGCTATCTCGACCTCCCTATAAGAAAATAATTTGTGTGTGTATAGATATTAATTATGATTTCATGTTCATGTTTTGCATTTACCCTCATTTCCACATAGTCAAGAGAGGCTTATTTAGGCTATTTTAGATGATTGTTATTGTAAGGTGTCAATCTTTTCAGAAATCGAATGGTTTCAATAAATACATTTTAATGTTTTTTAATGTTTTACTTTAATTTTGATACTTGGTAGATGATTTTATATTCTGTGGCAGATCTATACCCTTTCAAATAGTTATCGGAAAATTTCAACTCATCAGAATAGTGCCTGATGATGGTAGTTTGGTTCCCATTACCCATTGTATTACCACGTAAGGTACGACCAACAGCAATCACAGAGACTACATAGTTGAGAAGTCTTCAAACCCGTTTTTGGAAGACTTTGATTTGTGATGGTCTGTGGTATGGTCCTTTGTAAACCCAAAGTATGGTGAATATTCCTGATCTCATTGCATGGTCTTTCAAGCAGCTCTTTAAATTTAATTTCAGCTGCTTATTAAAAGGACTAAAAGATCATGCAATATTGCACTAGGAAACCATGACTTATTGTGTATGTTTTTCATCGTCCTCCGATTTTACAATTTAAAGATTAATTAAGATGATATTTGTCTCTATAATTTCAGAATCTAAATGAGAATGATCCTCAGACAGAGGCTGACCGTAAGGCCCAGCTTTGCATCGTTACATCTCTCAGGAGAAGATTTGAAGGAATTACTGTCATAGGTGAAGAAGAGGTAATGATAACTCACAGTCACTATGGATGAAATAGGCCTTATAAAATGTCAGTATGGATGAAATACTTACTGTAAAGCATGAAATGTTTGCGACATTCAAATTTCGTTAATCACCGACTTCTACCTTTTTTGCGGCATGAACATTTCGCGAATGTGTTGAGTAGTCATTACAGGCCTTCATAAAGCAAATCATTCGCGAGTCAGTTGCACTCGCGAAATTCCCAAAATGTTGATGCACACAAACATTTCATGCTTTACAGTAGGCCTCATAAATGTCACTATGGATGAAATAGGCCTCATAAATGTCACTAGCTTGGAAGTCTGTAGGCGATTAATAGATCCTGATCAGAACTTTTTCTATACAATCATATCAAAAGGGGGCTTTTGTCGGCAGTAAACATTTTAGGATATGGAGGAAGTAAAGCATGAAAATACCAATGCAATATAAAGGGATTTCCACCTAATAGTATACATCAAAGGACCAAATATATCAAGCAAGGTGTTATTTTAAAGCTTACAAAGTACACTTTTGCATGGAAATCAAATCTGATGTAACTGGTCACAAATGCTAATGACTTGTATGGCATATATATATATTTAGACATACATACACATACCAGGATTGATTGATGTGATTTTAGTATATATTTTATCAAGGCGAGATGTCGTTTTAAAACTTACAAAATGCACATTTGCATGAAAATAAAATCAATTTTCATTTTGAACGATAAAGCCTCCTTTTGATGTGACTGATCACATATATTCTCAGGTTCCAAGAAATGCAGTAGGTCTTCTTTTATATAATTCTGTTCTTCTTATGTTAATGGTCTTATTCATTGTTATTAAATAACATCATAATTGTTACTCATATTTATTATCTATTCAGGAATCAGATAAAGAAGTACCCGAAGATTTAATAGAAATGGGTGATTTTGAGGATGCGCTGAAGATGACGTGTCCAGCAGAGTATACAGATGTGAAACCACAAGATGTAAGTCACAACTATGAATTCATGGTGACAATAATAATGCTTCAACTACAGGGTGTATTGCAATTTCATTTTTAACCAAATATTAAAATTATGCAATCTCAAATCAAAATCATTTACACTCTGTGATAACTGATGTGTTGACAACCAGAAGAATTTTATTTGGTCTTTTTGACTGCTGTTGTTTAAAAGGTTGTCTAGAAATCAGGTTGGGCCACTTTCAGCATTGAATACAATCTTGTTTGTTGAAATGAAATGGTTAGGGTATCATGCAAGGAGAGCTACATAATTTTTTTTCAAATAATTGTATCCATTTCAATAAATAAATTCATGAAATACTAATATTTTAATCAATTTCGTTGAGTCCATAAATGAAATTGCTCATGATTCCTCCTTCCATCCTGAAACCACCATAGACGAGATATGGAGCCAATCTGGTTCAACAGGTATCCTCCATGTAACAACTGCGGTATCACTGTGTTGTTTAACAGATCAAGGTAGCGTTAAGCCTTCATGTTCCCATCTATGAAGATATGTCCAATCAAAGTCCCATCACCAAAGATTCCTGCCCGAACAAGCAGTTCTGTCTGATTTTGGGCAGTCATAAGTGAAATATAAGAGGAGGAATTATTCCTGTGTGCATGGCTGATGAGACAGGTATTCACTCTGCTATCCATAGGAAAGATTGCTTCGTCTTCAATGAAAATATCATGCATAACTATTTCATGCCGCATCCAGGTCTAGCCAACTGTGCATATTGTAGTCTCCTTGGAAAATCTGCCGCTAGACGATCCACTTGAAATGAACCATTGTCTCAAAAGAGTGCTCTATTCCTATATTCATGGTTTGACTCCATTCATCCTGTTCTTCCTAGTGATTTAGCCAAAGTGGCCCAGATGGTTTTACGACTACTTTATACAATTGATCATATCTCTGCTAATCTGCTTCCTGACCACAGTTTTTTCATGAAACAATGCTTATTAAAGGAAGGGTCCCGCAAGCACAACATTGAGCATTATTTGTTAGAAAAATAATTATCGAGCCGAAGTTACGTAATTATATAGAACAAAACACCATACTAGTCACAAAAATGAATAAAAACTGCCATCACTCAACATGCACTTTTTAAAATTCGCGGCGATCGAAAGTCCCGGTGTCGATGACGTCATGGGTATCGGTGCTCAAATTTGCGCATGTGCATTGTATAACTATGACATCATCGACACTGGGACTTTCAATCGCCGCGAATTTTAAAAAGTGCATGTTGAGAGATTGCGGTTTTTATTTGTTTTTGTCATCAGTGTGGTGTTTTGTTCTATATAATTACAAAAGTTGGGCTCGATAGTTATGTTTCTAACATATAATGCACACTTTTATGCTTGCGGGACACCTCCTTTAAGAAGCTGAGACTATTACCATATTGCATGACATTTAAAAATTACAGAAATTACTTTGGAATTATTTTTATTTATTTATTCAAAATTGTATATATTTTTTGTTACACCCTGTATATAATCAACTACAATGTCCCAATAAATTGGGTCTAAAATCATGACCGCTGTAACGGTTGTAATAAACCCTACCACTTCTTTATATTTAGGACTCAGAAAGAGTATGAACATAGGTAAATCTGTAAAAAGTTTGAGATAAATACATTTCTTGTACTCTTGTCCCAAATTGAATCATAATATCAGTTACAAATTATCACTATGACATAGTAAGTTGTTATACAGTAGTTTCCACAATCAGGCAAAAAAAGCCTTTTATTCAATGCAATTAATGTATGCTATTTTCCATACTTATTTAAGAAATTAAATAAAAGATGATAGAAATAGAAACCAAAGTACATGTAGGCACAGTGTACTTCCCCATTTCAAAGAAATCATAACAATTGCAGTGAGTTGTCAATAACCTAAATGCTTGGCATGTCAATAGTTCAACCTATCTACATGACAATTGACTTGATATGGATCTAAAATGTATTGGTTATTTTGGGATAATTTATTGTTATAAGGCCAAACAACAAAAAAAAGTTTGTTTCCAGTAGCAATTAGAAAGCCTGAAAAGTAGTAGCAACTAGCAAGCCTGAAAAGTCAAATGCGAAATGCCGTTATTTATTTTTATTTTTTTGCTCAAATTCATGTTGGAGTTTCACTTGAAATGGTTTTATTTAGTCAAATCTGTGCATTTTTGTTAATCTTATGCTCTGTAAAATTTGCCGCGGATTTTCATTTTCGTGTTTGCTGTATGTGGCCAATCGTCATGATGAAACATATTGGACTCAATTTCGACAAAAGATGGCGCCCTAACAATATCTGTTCCTGTTTTTTGTCTATAAATCTTTTTAAATGCGCAAGAATCAAACGTCTCAGTGAAATGTGCCAGCACTACTGGAAACAAACTTGTTTTTTTGTTTGGAATAACCTGTCCACGAATGCACATTTGTCCTGATATGTATCAAACAAACAATGTTTGCTATTTTTATATAATTCATACTTGGTATTAACAAACCAATGCTGCCAATATGTCAAAGCTTCTATTATTTTAGAGTGTTTCCATATTATCTTGAATTATTAAAAATAATGTTTCCTTCAAAGAATGCAGTACCATATACACGGCAGGAAAGAAGGGCAAAACGGCAAGCTCCTTGCGAAAAAATAATAATAATCAGCTTATTATTTTTTTAAAAAAAATTCAACCAACAACAATCTTTGGTTCAAAGATCGTCAATAAACACTTTCTTCCTGCAAAATCTAGGCCTATACATTATGAATTTTAGAGATTTAATCAGCCTGTATGACATTGACATCCTACCGCATCGCCCGGCATGTAAACAAACATGATCGAATAGGGAATCCCCACATGATGACGCGCCATGATAGCTGGGGTGTCCCGATTTCAAAAGCAAGGAATCAAACATTGATCGATCTAAAAAAACTTTGATCGTGATTGGTTGATAGATGTCACATGGTGTCATTGTTCGCCAAATATGGAATACGCTGTTATTTTTATAAGACCAAAATACATCATACAATGTGTTGGGAAAGTTGATCAACATTGTGTGAGTAATCATAGGTTTTATTGCTTGTATTTGGTCTAGCACATGGATAAATCTGAACCGATTTCTGCTTAAATTTGAACAATTGTTAAGCTTACTCTAGCATGTCCGTACTGCCTAAAAGTGTGAAAAATGTGCAACAAATGGCGTCATTCGTGGGTTGATTTTTCAAAATTCTTCAGCTTGTCCTTCAATATTCTGATGGCAATCAACATGTCATTCAGTAACTAGGGTGCCAACCAGCGATACGAATGAGAAATTTGAACTTGACCTCAAGTGTAAAAGAACAATTATGGTTTCAGCTGTTATGGATCGTTCACATCAATATGAGTTAGCCTACAGCAAACGGAAAACTTTCACCGTTTGACAGTTTTAGATAAATAAATTAACATTATTTACACAGTTTTCCAATAAGAATTTATATTCATGAAAAAAACAAAGAAATTGCACAATTGAGTGAAGTATCCAGGATTCTCGCGAAATTATTCCGCGAGAATCTAAATGGACTCTCGCACTGCAGCGTGAATTTCTTTAGGCGTGTAAATTAAAGGTGTATGTTCTGATCACTTTTTTTGGCTATATTTTTTTTTTTCACATCAAGATATTTTGATATCAGAAGAATCCCCATATTTTTCTCATTATGTCTGTAAAATCTTAGGGCCAGAAATGTTCCATTTAGAAATTATAGGCTGATAGCGCTACTGGGGGTTCTTGCGCGTTTAGCGCATATTTTTTCATTTTGGCGCAATAAATTAGCTGAAAATCCAAAATAACCCCTTATTTTTCATACTTTTATGGGGTTTAGGGTTCTAAAAACCCCTACTTTAAAAACCTATGGCTACCCCTGGGCTAAAATGTGGTGAATTACTGCCAGAGGTGGTTAACCACCCGCCAGTTTGTGTACTACTCAATGGGCAAATTTCTTGAGACCTTGTGCTTCTAAAATAAGAACCATTGGAGTTATGCAACTCAAACTTTGAAATGCGACAATTTTAAGAATGACCTTACATGTAAAATAGAAAACATCAAGTTGAAAATTGGGCCAGCAATCAGAACATCTACCTTTAATTGATTGGCGCTGTTTTGTTGAGTAAATAATATGTTACAAATATCTCACTTATAAGTTTTATACGAACCTCGCTCTCTTTGTGTTCTGATAAAATAAAAATATCCCCCAAAAGCACATAAGTTCTCCTGTGGGATTCACATTTGTATATAGCAATTGAAGCTCTACTGCATTAAAGGAGGTGTCCAGCAAGCACATTGTCCATTATATGTTAGAAAAGTAATATCGAGCCTTAATCACGCAATTATATTGAACAAAACATTATACTTATCATAAAAACGAATAAAAACTGCCATCTCTCAATATGCCATTTTTAAAAATTCGCTGTGATTTAAAGCGCCCCGGTATTAATGACGTCATGGTTATTGGTGCTCAAATTTGCGCAAGTCCATTTTATAACTATGATTTCATTGATACCGGGGCTTTATATCACCGCATATTTAAAAAAAATGCGTATTGTGAGATTGCAATGTTTATTTGTTTTGATGATAAATATGTTGTTTTGTTCAATATAACTATGAAATTTATGCTCAATAATAACTTTTCTAACATATAATGGGAAATGTTGTGTTTACTGGATACATCCTTTACGGCTCCCTATTACCCAATCAACTGTCAACATTTTAATATATATTATGTTTTTCTGTATTCTGCAGATTGTGGTATGGGTAGACCCTGTGGATGGTACAAAGGAATACACACAAGGTGAACATATTCAACACTTAATTATTAGAATCATAACCAAAAATTCTGATAGTTGATCCATACTTATCATTGTACAGTCAGCATACTCTAAATATTTCACATTTCTGTAAGAATAAACATTAGTGTTGCCTCTGACAGATCAAAAAGTCCTGGCCATGTTGATAAGAGCTGATAAGTAATGACAGTGCAAATAATAAGGGAATTCATTATAGGTTTGTAAATCATTGGCATGAGTGTTTTGATAGTCTGCTGAGTATAGCTGTCTCTGACGGAAGCAATTTATTTGATATGGAAATACTGTCAAGAGAATCATATTTAATTCCCTGTAAGAAACAGGGGTGTCCTGTTTTCCAATACAACATTTATACGGCAAAGTCTTCTAAATGGGCAGGTTTTCCATGTTGCAAAATAACTTTTCTAATTGAACATTGTTTAGATTATAATTACAGGTATGTCAGTCTTTTAGAGAAAGACAGAAGAAAAAGAAATATGAAATATATAACTGACATAGGATTATTGAACATAACACTGATTTTCCCAAATTTAATTCACATAAAATTGTCATGAATGTATTGGTATAATGCTCTTTGGATAAAGTGTACTTTAGGTCCTAGGCATGCATGCATCAATTACACGGTAGAAAATAGAACCTAATTGTAATTGTTTGATGCACTTTATTCCATCAAAGATTTGATACATGACTGGGACCAAGCCTCCAAATAAGCAGGTCTTGACCAGGAGTTGATTTTTAATGAAAAGTGGCTCCTGGTCCTGCGGTTGGAAGGGGGAACGAATTATTCAATTATTAAGAACCAGGAGCCTTATAAAAGAAAAAAACAAGATCGTTGTAAAATCTGGTAACCTTTTATGAAGTCAAATGAGCGGAAAATGCCATGAATTAGGTACAAGTTAATTGTTTTGAATTAACAAGGTTTGAACCAGGTGCTGCGCTTCATTAAAAACAGGTTCTTTTCAATCACAAGGCATGTACTTAATACAGTAGGTGAAAACAGGAGGGCAGCAGTGGCATCCACTTCCGGTTTTTTTTACGGCGAGGGCGCTACAGCGTAATTTGAATTCAGACCCATTTTTATGAAGAAATCACAAGTACAGTAAAGATTGCAATTTCGGCAGTTAAATTTGTTTTTCCAAACCGTAACACTCATTATTTAGGTTAATATGTTATTTAACTATAATATTTCATGCAAACTGACCTCCGTTTCTCCCTTGATACATGTAAAAATACGTTTTTTCTCGCCCGAAATCGCGGAAAAAATGGCCGAAAATTGATGTCACGCAGGACTTCAAAGGTGATATATTTATTATTAGAGAGCGGACAAAATTACCTTTTACATAGTATATAGATATTTACTTACATTAACTTGTGTAGAAATTTCAAAGCGATTCATTACTTAATGCTAATGCACCCATTGCCACCTTGATTTGTATACGAAAATTAAGCTTTTAGTTCGTGACCGCGACACGCAAAATTGTACGCACCCTCGTTCAAACCTAGTAAGCTTAAACTTTTTGTTAGTGCGTTTTATACAATGTATAATTCTTTGAATATAAATAATAAAATTATTTTGGCAATAATGATAGTTTGATAGTACTTCATGTGTAAAGATTGATACAAATAATTACGTTTTGAAACACCAAATCATAAAAATACGTTAGAAGAATGACGTCATCGGGGAATCCCGTCTGGGGTGTCCCCGATCTGTGCCCCGATGCAATTCAATTACATTTTTGTTCACGAAAATTTAGATGTTTGTTTACGAAAATATTGGCCCCTTAATCAGATTTAATTTCCTGACTACTAATTAATTAGGTCTATCAGTATAGCCAATCCCGCTCAGTAGGCATAGGCCTAACTCACAATAGCTAGACTTACTAGTCTAAAAAGGGGCAAGGGGACTGTTTGTTTCTTTGTATAATATTATAAATGCCTGGGGAATTTTAGACTTCAAGTTCAATTCAAGTTCAGATTTGTTTGTATAAGAGCAAATATAGCCCAACAGACATTAACAAAGTTAATGAACTGAGTGATTAGAAATCAAACTGGTAACTCTACAAAGAGCTCTGAAAGGCCAATCAATTGGTTTACTGCAACTCAGAAAATATGTATCCCTTCTTGGGCCTACCCCTCAAATCATGGACTTGTACACTAGCGTTTCAATAAATTTGGTAAGATTTCACTAGGCGTACTTTTACGTAGCAGAGCACGTCCATGTTTCCCCCACTGTGTACGCAGGGGCGGACTGGGACCTGAAAGCGGCCGTTGCAAAATTATTAAAGCGGCCCTTTTTGACCATGTCAGGCAGAAGTATGTCGTCCCGGTAGTAAATTTTCGTAAAAGGTTGCCCCAATTTTTTTCCCAGTCAGTCACCTCGTGAATTTCACGTAAGTGTGTGGGGGGCGGGGAGGGTAAATTTTTTTCGCACGGCCACAAAATTTCGCAGTCACAAATTTTCGCACGTTCACAAAATTTCGCACAGTCACAAATTTCCGCACGGCCACAAAATTTGAGTAACCGGCCCTGAGAGGCCCAAAACCAAGCGGCCCATGTGGCGATCGCCACAACGCCACAGTGGCCAGTCCGCCCCTGTGTGTACGCCAGCAATTTTACTGGATCCAGCAATTTTACTGGATTAATTTCTCGAGGGTAAAAAAATAAAATTATGGCCAAAACGTGTGCTCGTGCAGCGAGGTAGTAAAATGATGACATTTTTCACTCTTCAGAACAATTTTGAAGGTGAAAATCAAAAGTGAAGGGTATTTCATCCTCTGTATGGTAGGGCGAGTGAAAACACTGTACACCTCTGATTATAGGCCTATTACGGTACATTTACAATCCTTTAAAGGTATATTATGTGATCTTTTCCATGGGATGCCCTCAATCCTCAAAAATAAATTGAAAGCAGATTCACATTTCTGATCATAAATTATGAATATATATTCCAAGTTACAGAGCGATACGATTCCTAATTACCTCAAATTCATGGTTGAAGAGAGAATTTAGACTAAAAATAAGTAATCGGCGCAGACTCCGACAGTTTATTTTCAATCTAAAACCACGATTTTGAAGTAATTAGAATTGTATCGCCCTGTAACTTGGAATGTATACGACAGGGTCAGAATTGGTCGACGGTTGCGAGAATCCATTTAGATTCCTGCAGAGGATTTTGCAAGAATCTATGGATTCTCCTTCATTCAAATTATGCAATGTATAAACAAAATAGCTCTACCTTTACCCAGGGCTGTCAACTCAAACTCTCCTGCACCTTTTGGACTGTGCGATATTTTTTGACCGTGCACATTTCTTTTTACCTCACTCCCCCCCCCCCCCCCCTACTTGACTGCAAACAAAATTGGGGCTACCTTTTACCTTTTTTTTTGGTTGGTACACTTTGGCCATCATTATTTGTTATTGTATCTCTTAAAGGGCCAGCAAATCCCAAAAGTTGACAGCCCTGCTTTACCAGCGGGAATCTTTGCGAGAATTGGAATTCTGACCCTGTACGATTTATGATCAGATATCATGAAATGTAAATCTGTACGTAGAATCTGCTTCCAATTTTGTTTTCGAGGATTGAGGAAAAGATCACATTATAAACCTTTAATTTCTAGATCTAGATCCTTATAAAACATGTACAATACAAAACACAATGTAGCTATTTCACTTGATCAAATAGTTCTTTTTAATAATTACCATGAATTTCCACTAAGTCTTTCTCCCTCCAAATTATCTCTTTTCTGTTTTTTGTTTAATATCAAACAAAAACAATAATAAAACAATGTTTGTATTGCAATTTAATTGATAGTCTCATCTCATCAACCTCAAGTCAATGTCTGTTGTTTTGTTGTGGTGAATCTTGACCTACAGCGTGTAAAATAATCGCGCAATTGCTGTAATTCCTCTTGTCGTGATGACAATTGTCAATCATTGATGTGAAAGTATGATTGTTCTTTTTCATTTGTTATTCCATATCATGATGTTCATCCTATTCCATAGCTCATCATCAGTTGCCTTGTTTATATTGGTAGATCTGTTGTGAAACCTGCAAATAAAATAAAAACAAGATTGCAATCAAAACATTAGACAAATATTCACTATACAATACCATAAATTATGATACATTATTAAAACAATAGTAACAAGAACAATAAAAATAAAATTTAAGCATTTAAAATTTAATAAAATTTAATAATTTAAAATGTACATATAAAAATAAACTCTCAGCTGGGGGGGGGGGGATGGTCAAACAAATTTGCACGGTCACAAAATTTCGCACGGTCACAAAATTTCGCACTGTCACAAAAAATCGCCCTTTCCCCCCCCCCCCATTTTTCCTGGTGGGTAGGTTTGAATTTCCTGCTGAGCACCTTCAGGGGGGGGGGGGGCACTGTGCCCTCCCTGCCCCCCAGCTGTTACGCCACTGCCCTACAGCCTAGTGTTCCGTAGATCCCTTCAGGACCCAAGCGTGTGTCCGTACGGACCGACTGTGTAACAAACAAAACAAACATGTCTCACCAAGGAATTATTGCGTCCGCTGCTTGACGTGGGGATAGATGTACATCATATTGACTGGTCACAATCTGCATGGGATAGTCAAATGTTAAAAAAAATAATCAATCAGGTGCAAATCGATGACATCCAATTGCCAAATTATTGGCAGTGATAAGAGTATAATTATAATGAACTCTAACCATTTTGTTGTGCTCTACATTCAGAGACGGACATGACGGAACTGTATTCATGAATATGCACGGTTTAATCCGTAAAAAAAGCCTGCCCTAGTTTGATCTCATTCATAATCATTCTCATTTTCAACCAAAAAATAATCTTATCCCTATCTCACTTATTTATCATGCTTATCAAGGATTCAAGACCAGCTTTTTGTTAATTTTTAAACAAAGACTAAAGAAAGGCTTCAATTCAAAATCAAAGCACTCTCCCCTTACATGTACATCCTTAATTCCCCAAAATGTATCCACATCGGCTTTTACTAGTCAATCGTATACAAGATTCATGTAATGTATTTATTCATCTACGATATGCATCCATTTTGAAGCTAAGATCGCCAGCCCATGTCACATTTTCATTGCATTATTTAAACCCAATACATCGTGCACAGTAAAATACGAGACTGCAAAATTCGGAAACCTTTCAACGGAGCGTGATCGATCTGGCATAATCAGAGAGCAATTTTAGATTTCATATTACAGAAATTGTAGACCACGGACATTTATGAATGAGAGTTTAAAATGAACTAAAGGCCTTACTTGATACTAGTATACCGATAATAAGACAATATTCTATCTAATGCACCCATTGCCACCTTGATTTATAATCGTAAACATGACACACAAAAACTCACTTTTCGTTGCATGACCCCGACTACCGGTGCATCCTGGAGACGATGGGGAGGTCTGGAGGCTGATTGAAATATTATGTAGAAATCATACATATTCATAGATTATTTCTGCATAGTAGCAACCTGATTGGTCAGCTGGCTAATTAATATTTAACTGTTGAAAGCTGTCTATCAATTCCGCGGGAGATAGCATCGTTCTCTCGTACCCACGAATGCACGAGCCGGTCACCAAAGTTCGAAACCGTAAAAATTGACCTTTTAACAGTAAATACGCAACACTGCTGGCGTCCTGAAAAGTGGCTCCTGGTCATGTCTTGTAGGAGGTTAACCATGCTAACCAGTATAACTCCCGGCTCCTGCTTATTTGGAGCCTTGACTATCCCAATTTGATTGTATTACACCCAAAGCTACTTAATATTACAGAACTAATACTAATTACTTTTGTTTTTGTTTGTGTATTTCTGTAGGTTTTCTAGATCATGTCACTGTATTGATAGGTATAGCAGTAAAGGGTACAGCCGTGGCTGGAGTCATACATCAACCATACTACAACTATAAGGCAGGAGCTGATGCAGTTATGGGTAGGCTTATGGAACAATCGCATTCTTTCAAATGCTCACTATATACACCTAACACAAAATGTTCCTGACCAAGTGCTTGTATGTTAGATCATTTAAAATCGGTAATCAGTATAAAAATGTACATACACTAAACGAGCACATTTCCTCTCCACAATATGACAGTAACCTGCTTCAGTAATCTATTAAAAATGCTCACATCCATTCATCAACTCACCAACTCATTCATGCTATTTGCACCCATCTCTATTTCTCTTCTCATTATCGTCGTTGTGAACCCAGTTTCTGATTCTTTCTGTATAGGTCGCACCATATGGGGTGGTCTAGGTATGGGCACCATTGGAGTGGATTTCAAAGAAAACACCAAACGAGTGATCACAACAACAAGATCACATGGCACCAAAGAAGTACAAGACACTATTGACGCAATGAAACCTGATGAGGTATTACGTGTCGGTGGTGCAGGACATAAGGTAAAATCGATTTAGGATTTCATACATGTTTCAACGATGAATGATGCATTTGTATCAGCACGGTTCATTTCATCAGGCATCAACGAGGGCATCTCCCAAATGAAGTAAACATGCAGACATGCTTGGTTATTTTACTAAATGGGTCACCTGAAATGTTGTTCATCACTAAATCATTATTTTGTTCATAAATAAATATACTTAGGTGAGAATCAGATTCTTTTCTTGCAAACCATGTTGTCTTTATTGTTTGCACTTTGCTATTGAAATAGCAAATAATTTATCTTCTATTGTTTTCAAAATGTGCAAAAATGCACTGCTCATTTTTAAAACAAAAACCGCAGAACTTATAACTCAAAATGTGGGACACATAGGTGCTTCATATTTAAGGATATGAAACATTAATTGGTAAAATTATGAGACCAATCGGATGTCAGGTTTCTTAAATACAAAGCTTTGACTACGGTGTGGTCGGAATCCTTTTTTCCGCTTTTGCCCATGAACCGTAAATGCGTTGCATTTGCATATTGTACTAACTTCATCAAAGTTTTGCCTTTGATTTGATTCTTTACAATGACTTACTTAGGAAATTTATCTTTGTCATAAGGGGGATTGAAAAGTGTAAGTACCTGCGAAATGTTTTAGAAAAACCAATAAATAACCTTCTGAGTTACTGCCATTCTTTGTAGCAGTTCAAAAACATTTCTTTCGGAATTGGAAACCAGCCATTAAGTTATTCATTTTATCAAAGAAATTAGAGGCAGAGTGTTAGTGCGCTCGCTCTAACAGTTACGCTGTTTTTGAACATTTTCGATAACAAGGTTACTGCAGAGGGTATTTCTAATGCTGAATATTGATCCAAAATACCTGTAACTGAACCTTTTTTTACCAAACATAAGTTATTTCGGAGAATAAACACCATGCAGGGGAAAACTTGCACCCAGTGCAAAGATGCAACACATTGGTGGTTTATTGTTAAATTGGAAAAACAGGCTCTGTCCACTCTCTATTGAAAGCTTTGTATTTCAGAAAGTTGCTATTCGATTGGTCTAACAATTTTACCAATTAAGGTCAGGTATATGTACCTTTATATTCCTAATAAGAAACAGCTACTTTTCTTACCTTTAAGTTATAAGCTCTGCTGTTTTTGGACCCACTTTTTTGAGACACCCTGTATGCATTATATACACAAAACATAATAAAAAGTGATAACAAACAAGACAGTAGAGATGATTTTTACAATATTTTGTTAGATTTATTGTCCAAGATTGTGAACATCCGGGTCATCACTAATAACATTGCTGTGCAGTGAGTGCACTTGATACAGGTGAACTAATAGAATAATAGGATAAATCATGTGTCAATTATATTCATCACAGACAATCCACCATTTGCGTCATATGTTGGATTGTTTCCTTGAAGTAGACCACACAGACATCTCAATAAGGAATCATTTTAAGTCAAAATTTGTTGACATTTTGAACAATTAACTAAGCAATCTAGGTGGTTTTTTTGTTTTTACATTGTACCCACTCACTACTTGTGAGCATATTAATTATTTGAAGTATGAGACCACAAAAGTGTGAGATACACAATGCTTCATCTGATCTGTCACTGTGCAATATAATGGCTTCATCAGGGCGGATGTGTTATTCAAAACATTCTTGATTACTGTAAAAAACACTTAATTTCATGAGGGATTTAATTTTACGAATTTTGCGAGGGATGTGGATTCGCAAAATTGAATACTCCATAAACTGACAATTTTGAATTGAAAGTAAAATGTCTAGACTCGCAATATTAAATGCCCGCTAAAATACAGTGATTTTAAATTCCCAAAATAAAGTATTCGCAACATTTTAGTGTTTACAGTATTAATTGTTTTATTGCTTAATAATTAATTAATGATTCTAACACCACTGCCTATTTGTCCATTTTAGGTGTTACTTTTACTAGAGGGGCGAGCTACAGCCTATGTATTCGCCAGTAAAGGCTGTAAGAAGTGGGACACGTGTGCACCAGAGGCATTACTACATGCAGTCGGAGGTAGGGCGCATTAAAGAACATAGCTATTAGGTGCTAAAATCTTGTTTTAATACGGGCAAAAGGACTGTCAATTAGGGCTGATTAGGCATTTCAAGAACATTTTGGTAACGTTTCTTAATAATTCTTTAAATAATTAGAAGATTTTCGAAAATATTAATAAAATCACTAAATTTTTAAGATTAAAATTAAAAACCCTCATGACTTCATTCATCAGTCATGCCCATGACTGTTGACATTCCAAACCTTCTTTATTCATCATGTGACCAAACATCATCAGTGGGTTAGTTACCGGATGAAATGTGATGGTTTCACATGCAACGTAGCAGTTGTAAAACTCAAGTTCCAAAATGAGTTTAATTTATCATTCTACTTGGCATGAGTGTTCTAAACATTGACATACTTACCCACATAGACTTACAATTACGGTAACAATAATTGATCCAAATGTGTTGTACAATCATAACAACTTACAATCATGACAACGAGTACCCTATGATGGGAGTAATTTGGGTGATTATTAAAATTAATTTATAACTGGACTCGCATACTAATTATGAAGTCTTTGTAATTTACAGCTTGAAATATTATAAAGATTTAAGAAACACTAATATACTACACTTGCCTGTATTGAAAAGCCTTTAATGAATCTCACAAAACTCTTTATTTTTTTGTTTCTGATATTCAGTTGTGAAATATGTAATACTTAATTAATGACAATGGTATCTGTTTTATGTATTTCCAGGTAAACTCACAGATGTACATGGCAACTTTTATACATACGATAAAGATGTCAAACACATGAACACTGGGGGTGTGCTTGCTGCATATCGACAACATGATTTCTATCTGTCACAAGTCCCAAAGGCCATCCAAGATGTATTACTCAGTTAACTATAGAAGGCTCATGGCTAACTACCTAGCACTCGGGTACGAAGCATTCATTTCTCATCTATTTTATAAATACTTGAATCAAAATCATGTTAATCATATCTTAAATTGCATTAAGACCAGTCATTTTAACGACTGTTTTCCGGTTTGGGAAATGGCAGTTCTTTTACCACATATGATTTTGTTTCTATGTAAATAAAATGTGAGTATGTGATAGATATATTGAGATAGTAAATATCTCTATAGGATATTGTACTAGTTTTTACCTTCTATGCAGCCTAAACATTGTTTATATGTGCACCTAATGTGTATAATGAGTTAAATATTGAGGTGGCGTCATGATGAAAATCATTATTTCTAATTTTATAGCGGTCTCCAAAGGGATAGAAGTCCAAAGCCTTTGTTTTTGCTGAACACAATACATAGTTGTGTTAGTAATATTCAGTCAACTGTGAACACTAAAAACAGTGGATTTGTTATGGCCATGCTTGTATAATATTAGAACATATAGTATGGCCAGATATCTTGTAATTAACCGAACAGTTTAATTCATTTCACTTCTATGTGGCAGTGACGTTACTGTGCATGCACATGTTGTATTTAAAGCTATGGCATAAATATACACAAGTGTACGAAGGAGGAAGGTGTGTCTATCAGGTGATGTCACTGTCACCACAGGGAAGCAAAAGAAACTAAAGGAAATGTTTGAAGTTTTATTATATTATGCTCTCATTAAAAAACAAATTAGAGAAATGTAGAGCAAATTATACCAAATGGCCAGCCAGCATTGTCTTCTAAAATCAGAATATTGTATTAAAATAAATGTACTGATTTTACTTTAAAATGAAATACGTAGTGTGTATGTAATGTGTTGCGGAAACCTGTCATATCAAAGAGTACAACATTGAGGTTAGGGAAATGGACTGAATTCATCATCAATATACAGCTATGGGTCATATCAAGTAAGGTGATTTGTGTGTGTAGACTCAACTAACATATACAGCTTTACCTGTGTTCAAAGATCATCTCATGAATAATCATGATCTGATCTGTTCATGAATAATCATGATCTCCACACTGCCCTAGTGGTCAAATACCACTACATATACATTCACTTTTGGACATGTTCTTTTCATAGTCCCTTGATTGGTCAGCCAAATTTAAAGATGACCACTGTGTAGAGGAATTGTGGGATGCAATTTAGGGTTGTGTGTCTATATCAATTAATGTCACACCCTAGCCACATACGTACATAATTTCAAGACATTGAACTATGGATTTAATATACCTATTTTCAAATGTCATAATTTAATCTGAATTTCTTTATTTTGTCACTTTGAGAACCACTTGTTACCCAATCATCCCTTATGATTTGATGGGTGACCAGCGACCCTTAGCTGAATATTGTCTCAACTTGTACCTTTTGATTGGAAGGTTAGCAGACACATAGAATATATATTAAATAATTAGATTGATTATTGAATCAATGTAAGGAGGATATGTATATATTTGATTTGAATTTAAACAATAATAATTGAGAGTAAATGTATCATCAGTATTAAATGATGATGTACTAATTGCCCATTGGTTGATGCTTTAATTAAAAAACAAAAAATGAAATATCCAGTGGCATTAGAATGATAATATGTATGATTAATGTATAGAAACACACATGATCTAGTGTAAGCATTGATAATATCAAGTTTGAAAACAAGACTGATTTTATGCTATTGAACATGTCGAGTGCTTGGAGCGCAGATGTCTTAAGTGCATTTTGATGAATTTGAGATTTTGCATAATATGAAAACACTTTGACATTCTCGAGTTAGTGCACACATAAGCTAAAGTGCAAATGCATCTTTTGGTGGTGAAAATTGGATGGCAACTTCAAATTCCCCATTGCCCGACACAGAGTTTCTAGTTTACAAACATGATTATCTCAAACTGAACAAAATGCACTTAAGACATCTGTGCTCCAAGCACTCGATGTGTAATCATTAGCATTACATGCACCAGTATGCAAAGTTCTGCTGTTACCTAATAGGTGTATGCATTATACTGTACATGTACCAAGAAGATGAAATGCATTCCAAATCCGGATGGTATATTCATGTGTAGCCTATGCCTTGGCTGCGTACTGGATGTTTAAGGGACACATTAGTATTCTGTACTTTTCTTTGAAATTACTCGGTTAGTCACAAACCAAATAATTGCTTTATATTTTGTACCAGCGAAACATATCCTGTTTTGTGACCAAATAAATTGCTATGATTTAAAGTGCATTTAGCATTATAGATTGATTTATTGCTTGTATTATTATTTGCTAAGTCTTTCTCTTCAAATTAGTCATTACCGGATCAGCTAAGTAATCCGTGGCCAGTAATTCTGGCATTACGTCTAGTGCTAATTCTCAGCGGTAGGAAGAAATTACAGATATGTTTAATCTTCTCAATCCCATTGTTTCACCTAACAAACTATTTTGATAAAGCGTGATTAGAAGATGTTAGGCCGAAACCATTAAAACTATAAAAAGTTGCATGTTTTATAGCTGCCATTTTGCTTAATAATCAATGATAATATTGTCTGCTTACTCAAAAATCCCTCCAAGCAGCCTTTATTGTAGATCCCTATTCATTTCTATACTTATATTGATTTGGATTAGTGCAGTCATGCATGCAGAAAACAATTTTATTTGGAGGCTGGTTTATAGGAAAACATCAAGCTGCCGATTTGTTCCTATTAACAGCATTAATTCCACGCTGCTGATTCTTAATTTAGACATAAGTTGCACATATCAAAATTCTTGAATATGATATTTTGATCATGTTGAGTGAGGGAAATGGCATAACATTGATTCAACTCGTTGGCTGAATGCAAGAGGGTCCTCAATTTTGACCATTTTTCAGGAGAAGCAATTTTGTGATTAATTTGTTGTTGTATTTTACTGTTTTTTCACGTCTCGTTCATACAAATGTAACTATAACTACTCAGATTTCAGGCTTGTACCACTAGCTTAAAATGCATGTATTTACCTGTATTTTTAATATTAATAGACAACTCAATACCAAAAATGTTTTTTTGACTCTTTTGCATTCAGCCGACGTACTATCTCCCCAAAAATAATGTAGGCGTTTCTCAACTATTGCCCAATTTGTCATTTGTTGAATAGTGACCATTTAAATTTCCACTCAATGTATTGCTATAGTAACAGCACAGATATCTAGTTGACTCAGGGATAAGTTGTCTTCAATTATTTTAACACCAATTTAGCTCTGGCTGTCTTATTGAATACTTATATTCAAATTCTTATTGAATTATTGTTGATGTTAAAATATACTTTGTGTCACCTGAATTAAGTTGGGAGGAGATGTCAGGGTATATTCTAGTGGAGGTATCATGATATTGTTTGGATAACAAAACAATGGTGTTTGTATCTCTCTGCAATCAAAGAATATTGTCTGTGGCGCAGAAAGTGTTGTGACTAGATTACTGTAAAAGCTGAAATTTTCGCGGTGGTTTTATTTTCGCGCTTTTCGCGCAAAATGTTTTCCCGCGAAAATTATAACACGCGAAAATATTGTTTTCAACATTCTTGCAGTGCATCCAGAAGGTCGCCCGTGAAAAAAAACAATTCGCGGAAGGTCTATGATATCAAAATGCGCGAAAATATCTTTACGCGAAAATATTGGCTTTTACAGTACTCACTGATGTCACCTCCCAACTTGGGCTATCACAGGGCTATAGTGTACTTAAAGCCTCGGACAGGTTTATTGATGGAATGAAGTGTATTATATGGTCATCACAGGACACTGTAAAAGTGGAGATTCTCGTGCTACATTTATTTTTGCGCTTTTCACGATAAAATCAGCAAGCGCGAATATAAAAATGTGTGAATATATTTACTTTGTATGTAAGTCTATGTTATGAAGCTCAAAATCGCAAAAATAAAAACAAGCAAAATTGTTCAAAATGTGCGAAGCGCGAAAAATGTCAACTTATACAGTATCTACCATGCAAGTGATGCATGCATACCTGAGACCTGAGAAGCACTTTAAACCTCAATTAAGTCAATTATCATAAATGAGGTGTCCAACAGGTGCACAAGTACAGGTGTTTTGCTATATATTTTTGTAGCTTCTTGCATAATATCACTGACAGTTTCTTATGATTGATCCAAATCTCCCCAGTATGGTACAAAGCTATCAAATGTCACCCAATGTTGTATCAATATAAGCCTCCATATACACAGTGAATATCTTGGTATCATTTGTAAGGCCAAACAAAGAAGAAGGTCTGTCTCATAAACATTTGGCAAAAAAGCTAAGTGCTGTGCGATTTTATTATTATTATTTTTTTTTAGAAAAAAGGCTATGAGGTATGCGATTTTTATTTTGTTTGCTTATCCAAGCTTACAGAGACCTTTTTTAAAAATATTTTGTCCTCAGGCCTCAGCGCGTAAACCTACGCGCCGTAGCTCATTTCACATACCAATGCGGGCGGGCTTCTGAGACGGACAATCTTTGTTTGGTCCAACATGTATGTTAGGTCTAACATGTATGTTACACTGGTAGGCTTTCAGTATAAGCCTTACCACATAGTCATCATAAATCCTGTGGACATTTTCTGAATACACCTGTGTTTGAGTTGGTTATTATTCTTCAGTGCTATCTTTACATAATCTCTTGATACCAAATGTAACTATCTTTTTGGGAGGGCTTAGGCAACAGGGGGGGGGGGGGGGGGGCTATTCTACAGGCCCTACAACCCTTTTTTAATTTTCAAAATGGTTTTTTTTTGGGGGGGGGGGGGGCTGCGACACAAACAAACAAACAAAACCACCCGACCGAACTGAGAGGTCTATGCCCGTAGAACTGGGTATTTTTCGTCGCATAACAGGAATTGTTGATTGATTTGAATGATCTCCACTGGACATGTACATAGTGACACTCTGTAGTTTAATCCCCACCCCAGTAGTACATAATATAAGCCTGTTCATTACCATTTGTGATATATCTCTTAAAGCAGTGTATACCCTGTTGGCATTTACATACAAGTGAGCAAAGATGGAAGATTGATCACCTATGAGCTGAACTCACAGCTTTGAGGAAATCAATCAGATATTACAGCAAACAGTATTGCTGCAATGTAGCGTTAACCCCCTGGGTCTACCTGTCTATCTTACAGTGGTTCTGATTGGTTTATTACAAGATGTACTCATATGAATAGCCAATTCAAATGCAGCTTGTAAAATGTTTCACTCCCATCTTTATCAGGGATACAATTATTCTAACAATGTCTCTCATTGGTGCAATAAATGATGTATCCATCTTTTTAACCAATCGGCCGGTAGTTCTCAGGGGGTTAAGAATGAGTTTTATGTGGCTGATATAGATACCAAGATTAACCATGCTACCTTCATTTATATTTGTATAACCACAGATGACGATGCAGATGTTATTCTTGATATAAATGAAAATTATAACCGTCATGAATTTATTTTTGTTCATCTCGTTGTTGATTATCGTCATTTTATGACCTGGTTTATTGTCTAAAAGTGTATATGATTTCTCAGCATGATTAACCCTAACCTAACTGATTACTTCAAATTACTACGTCTAAGCCTATCTCCAAGCGCATGTGTGGACGGTTTTCGATGACATAATCAACAGAGCCTATTTAGTGAGCACAGTATGTTGCGCAAACGAGTAGCTGAGAGCTTGCTTATGGGGTCCGGAGGGTCCCTGGTTAAATCCCCGGTTGGATCACGGCGATTGATTTGTCAGTTTTTCTTCCAAAATTGCAATGTTGGTTAAAACCTGGTTTGGCCCCTTAGAGGTTAGGGTTAATGGATTCGCTGGGATATTTTCTGAATTTGTGTATTATATACAAGGCTCACATGGAGGCATTAACAGTATTGTCTAAAAGTTAGTGTATTTGATTTCTCAGCATGATTAATGAAGAATCGCAGTAATATTTTGTGAATTTGTGTATATACAAGACCCACATGAAGAGTCAATTCATCTGGTGTAAATGATTAGGCTATAACTATTTTAGTAGGCCACAAATATTTGAAATGCTAAATTTAAAATAAGACAAACATTTGATTAAGAGATATTTATAGAAATCAGTTCAGGTTGATGTGTCAGAGACCCTGTTCATACTAAGTTTATTGACACTCAAACCTAGATAATACAAAGTGATTGTAAAGTTCAACTTTGCACACTTTGTGTTAATGAGTTTCAATTGTATACAATTATTTATATTGTAATTGAAATACAAACATTGATTCAACGAGCCAACATGTGTTCTTTTTTGTTTTGATACCAACATTTACATCATAAAATGAAGGTTAGCCGATCATAATAAAGTTTATCTCTTACGACCTTTGAATATTAGATCTAGGGTTGATAATAATTAATTTTCCCCTTGTGGGGGTCGAGAAATGAACAATTCATTTCCACGATCGGGATTTGAACCAGGGACCTTGTGAACTCTAAACGGACGCTCTACCAACTGACCTTGGGTTGTATGAACTACATTAACACTACATGTACATGATATTTTGTTGGAAAATTCCATGTAGAAAACTGAGTATTTTTCCATACGGGTTACAACAATCAATCTGTTGTCTTCCTTAGTATGTTTGATCAGTGACTTTTAAAGGGGCATTGAGAGATGTATCGATATACTAAATTAGCAAATAACGTAAAGATAATCATCAACATAGCCCAAATCCAAAATATCATACAATTCCGACATCGCCTTCATGCCAAACTAAGCAAATAACGGACTTCCGGGTTGAGATTTGCCGAGAAATTCCGTGAGTAAAACTTAGCATAGCTTCCGAATTCAGCACCTTAGTTTCGATATGATCATATCGAAACTAAGAAAATCATGACATTTTATATGATAAACGGCGAATGTTGGTAAACAGTTTCAGATGGTAGTTAGTTTGCCTATGTATTACTTTGATGCAAAAAAAAACTGATTTCCAGGATAATTGAGTGCGCACTCCCATATGTATCTCTCAATTCCCCTTTAAATTACAGGGAAGGGTCAGCTGGTATTATCAATTGAATCTATGTGTGTTTCGAATTACTATCGGTCATCATAAAAGGCTGTGTAGTCTCTAATGCTGTCATGAAATTACTTCTCAACAGTAATACATAACTTGACACCTTTATTTCCAGAAACTGGTATCGATCTTAAAACATGTGTTCCATTGTTCCGAGTGTATGCGGGTTTAGGTCTAATAAAACACTAATAAGTGAAACCGTTGTATAAAATACTTTTTAAATATTGTTAGGTAAATCGTGTCGGAAATTCATGCAATAATTTAAGTCGTTCAAAATACTTGAATTTCCACTGATGCATTTTTTCAAAAGATAGTTTAATACGACACAACATCCAGTATAGGCAACAAGTTGTTGTCAACAGGCTAGAAGTTCCTATTTATTACCGGGCTTTTCAAACATGTAAGCCGGTTTGAGTTATGTTCAGATTTGAGTGTTAACAGCCAAAATCTGGCAAATTCTCATTTGAATTTTTGATTTGCCGCTTTTTCAGCAGAAAACACAATTATGCCCAAAGAAACTTAAGTAGAATAAATTACAACAACCATTTTGGTTTAAGATAGACCCAATGGATATCAAAGAAAGTGAGCATAAACAAAGTACTTACAGATCTTATTTTCAAACCTAGTTATATAATTACTCTAAGCATGTAAAGTTGTGCTGTAGCCTTTTCTTTAAATCCCAGATAGGAACGTGGGTATGACCAAACAACTCTGTATTGTTTTGATTCCTGTGAGGGACCATTATTTATTTTGATTCCTGTGAGGGACCATTATTTATTTTGATTCCTGTGAGGGACCATTATTTATTTTGATTCCTGTGAGGGACCATTATTTATTTTGATTCCTGTGAGGGACCATTATTTACTTTGATTCCTGTGAGGGACCATTATTTATTTTGATTCCTGTGAGGGACCATTATTTACTTTGATTCCTGTGAGGGACCATTATTTATTTTGATTCCTGTGAGGGACCAATATTTATTTTGATTCCTGTGGGGGGCCATTATTTACTTTGATTCCTGTGAGGGACCATTATTTATTTTGATTCCTGTGAGGGACCAATATTTATTTTGATTCCTGTGGGGGGCCATTATTTACTTTGATTCCTGTGAGGGACCATTATTTATTTTGATTCCTGTGAGGGACCAATATTTATTTTGATTCCTGTGGGGGGCCATTATTTACTTTGATTCCTGTGAGGGACCATTATTTATTTTGATTCCTGTGAGGGACCATTATTTATTTTGGTATAACGTATTCATTGCCCTTTTTAAAAGTAAGATTATTCAGTTGGTTATTTTAGTTTTTGTAAATTGTGTAGTAAAACCTCAAGAAATGTTGAATGTTTGGTTATATCTTAAAATCATGTAGTGAAATTAAAATTCAAGTTACATTATAAGCCTATTTTTATAAGTAAGTTTGTATTCATGTCAATATCCAATTATTCTATATACTAATAGAAAGTATGAAAATTATACCAAGTTGTCTTTTTGCACCTAGCACTACTGTGTGAATTGCTATTCAGGTAATGACTATATGTATAAGAAATTACAACATGTATGAACGAAAATAGTGTGAATAGCTAACAAATCTAGCAATGGCATATTGGTGATTTGCTTCATTCAGCCATTGCTCGAATTCAGTGGTAGATTATTGTAGCAGCTGTAATAATTTACAAAATATCTGATTAATCTTCTGAAGATTTGTCAGATTTTTGTCTGAAAATCACCAGACAATAATTTTCAAGTATGTCTGATGGCAAAAGCTATACAGCCGATGATCAGGCAGCTATTTCGGGAAAAGCTGTACAGCCAATGATGTGTTCTTCTATACGGAATAAACGCTAACCTCGTAGCATCATCCAAGCCGCACAGTTCTTTCCCATTGAAAAGCTCGGTGGTGATAGGTTGTATAGTCACTTCCATGTCTAAAAGTAAAAGTAAAGACTCGTGCCGAGCAAAGCTCGCACGCGGAGTGCCCATCTCTCTTTCAATAGCGTTTGGGCCAGACTCCCCATGTAATACTTGGCTGTGGGGGGTTCGCCACTCCTCCCGCACAGCGAGTCTGTTTTACTTCCCAACATGAATTAATGCCGGTACCCAATTATACACCTGGGTGAAGCGTGGCAAGTGCGGTAAAGTGCCTTGCCCAAGGACACAACACACAAACCCACAATATTTGCATTGTGGAGCGAGGGTGAATCCGCTGGACCACACGCGCCCGACTTCCATGTCTGATACAGCATAATCTGGCAACTGATTATGTTATTGATATTTGGACATATATCAGGTAGTGTGTTCAGGGATATATATTTACATGTATGGCCGATCTTCCTCTGGACAGTGACATAACTTAACAGGCGCAGCATTTATGCACACATATGTATATTCCATCTTTCTACGCATGTGTGTATACACCAGCGCCTCAAGAGGGCAGCGTGTTAATTCACTATAATCAGTGAATGACACAGCGACGTCACAGTCTTATGGAAGTGAACTAGACAATAGTATGATAAGTATGACCACATGTAACAGAAAACAGGCAAGGCTTATGAAAGTTGATTATAAGGTTCCCGGGAATATTTAATTTTTGGGGGTCAAGGCGACTCTTTCATTGTACAGTATTTTTCAACAATTGTCACTTCTGATGTATGGTGGGGAATGTCAACAATATTGATTTGATTTTAACAAAGGCAAAAGCAATTCAAGATTTAGGTTTTCAGAAAATCAGTGAACACGATTTAGATCATAAATTTTGTCAATTGAATAGTTCAACATTTTGGGAAATCCTTATGTCCATTAGTTATGCTGATGGATCTGGAAACATGTGACTTGGGCTAGCAACTTTGTGACTAAATCAACTTTCATTTCCGTAAGCATATCTTTTTTTAATTTAATATCAAATAGCTTAAACATGCACAACAAACTCAAGTCTACTCACTATCATGATGCACAAATAGAATATGTAGAATTTTTTCATAAATTAATCATGTTGTGTGTATATTTCTGTATTATATATCTTCCAATAACGATTTAAAATTGTGTCTCAAAGTTCTTCAATTTTTTCAAAATCTAATATGAAATGCTTTGTGCTTCTGTCAACATTTGTAGAGTTGCAATAATCATTGAAAATAGATATTTTCTGTGAATAAATTTGGTAAAGAACAACCAGTCAAGTTCCCCACATTCAATTTAACCCCACCATCAGACCCCTTCCGCCCCCCCCCCCCCAAAAAAAAAGAAAGAAAAAAGAAAAGAACAAAAATAGACCAATAGCAATTTTACCAGATGAAATATTCTGATACTCTAAAACCACTTTGAGCATTGAATGTTTGATTAAATGTATGTTTGAATGGATGTATGAATTATATAGGGTATGCCAAAGAGTTGTAAGGTACAAAGAAATTGTGAACAAAACATGTATCCAATTGAGATAATAATCTTGTATATTAGCAATGAATGGTAGTGAAGCATACAGCGCTATAGAATTGTGAGTGCTGCAAAACGCATAAATTGTGACTACCAAATTGGTAGAAGACATAAAAATGCAAACCTCAATAGTATGGTATGTCTTTTTATTGTTGTCATTGTTATTCTAAGAAAAAAATGTGTGTTAGTCCTCTAAACACGGATTAGGTTTACTGCAACATGGGAATCTAGTAATGTGTGCAATAAAAGCAATAACAATTTCCCAGTTTTCCCAAATCGTACAGGTACAACTAAACCAGTTTTTATTTTTTGCTGTTGGGTAAAGTCGCCAGTTTTCCGTCACTTCACCCAAATCGTGTAATGAAAATGACCTTGTCGTTATAAACTGACAGCTAAAAAACCGCCGCATAGTTGATGCCCGGTATTGCTTTAAAATGGCGGCGAACGATTTTGGCGAAAGTGACCAAAAATTGGCGCTGACCGAAAACTGGCGACTTTACCCTATAGACTATTTCAAATTGAGATAAGAAAACTTCGTAAATACAGTTTTGTAACTACAATTTTGTTTTGACCCTCATATTACAATGGTATTAATTTCATGACCACCCTATTTTCTGTGGAAAAAATATGGCCCCCAGGATATTTGGGACCGTCCCCTACCGAAGAAAATGACAGACCCCTAATATTGTAGCAAAATTATTTCTTTAAAGATATGACACAGTGACACACTACTTTACTGGAATAAAGAGACAAGGAAGAACTACGGTATAGAATCCTTTGAGCAATCAGTTTGCCGACCCCTAGACCACAAAGACAACAACATAATGCATCACCTGTCGTGGTGCGTATGTTCGCGGGACTTTTGAATAGGTGAATCAATAGCGATGTGGAATCGTGATATGGTATAGGAATAGTATCATTATAATGAGTTTGTAGTCGCTCATATTGAGATCCAATGAAAAGACATAACGTATTAAACTAAAGTATATGGACCGATTGGTAATTGTGGCAGAGTATGATTGCTTATAAAATTTGATTGTCTTTGATGTATAGGAAGAAGGGGCAGTATAGGGCACTCAAATTGAACATGGGGTTGTGACTTATCTTTATTTAGCTATAATTTGTAAATATTTGATTACCCGCATATAACCGGAACATTGAGTTTTGATATTTGATGCAATTTCATCATATTTAATTTGTCAAAATATGTTAATATTATCAAAACTGTATTACTCATTGGAGCTACACGTGTTCCCACATATTCATTTGGTATTTAACAAATTGCGCTTCCACTCAACAGTGCTTCAGAATGTCTAGTTAGATTTAGGGAATTTCTCTCAGATAGAAATGTATAAGCGTAATGTATGCAGGAACCTTCCAGTCGGTAATATACCAGCGGCAAATAGATTGCACACAGAGGGTACTCAGGAATGTCGAATCTATTGTAAAGTTGAATAGAAATAGGGATTTAGTTAACAAGGTTGATCGTGTTGTGTTTCCTTCTCCTCTTTTGTCCAAGCTACAACAAATCTCACACCCTAGCGATTTTTGAAAGTAACCATAAAATGAACTTATTTTGATTTGTTTAACGTCGTGAGCAAGAGTGTCTATGGGGCCGCTGCTCTACATATGAGACCTGTCATCACAAAATGAAAGTTTAGTCGGAAAACTTTATTTTCAGGTTTGTCCAGATTCAAAATGCTCAGAAAACAAGCTTTAAAATGATATGCAACATGTCATAATTACTCAATGTTTTCCCTGTCAAAATTCAAATTGAAATTGCAAAAAAATTCTATTGATTTTTGACATTTTGACATGTTTAATGGACCATATCTCCTAATGCATACTGGCGACTTAATATGATTTGTGGTAACAGGTCTCAAATGGGATTTGAATGTGTTGCATGTAACGCATGTGGTTTTGAATAAGAATCGTATACTTACGAGACAAAAATCACAGTAAGAAGTTTTAATATTCTATACCCTTCTCAGTCTTATTCCATATTGTAATACAAAGTTGTATTGCCGGTTTGGTTTTGAGCATTTAGGTAGGATAGAAAGGGCTAAATCATACATTAAAGGATAATCTAAAGGCAGGTCTCCTGCATAACTTGATATGTATATTAATAACATCTCCATCAAATATAAAAGTTGATTTGATCAAACCAAACCACAATTTCAACATTTTCAACCACACCAGTTGGCCTAATATAAAAAATACAACAATCTTTTTTTTATGGATTTGTATCTTTATATGATTTTTTTTCCATTTTTTTCCCTTCATTTTAAGCAAAGTGTGTGTCTTTAATCTGACTTGACTCAGTACTGGTAACCTCGGTGATGTCGGTGTCCTTCCTGGATGAGTCACTTGGTCATGAAAAGTCACTTTATGATCTCAATATATTCCATTGATAATTTTTGATATAGTTATTATAGTACACAATCCCGGGGTGCTCAGTGGCCATTACAAGAGGGGTATCAGGCGCGTCCAAGGACATTCAAAAAGCACCCTCAATAAGTTATTGCATTAAATGTGAAAAAGCACCCCTAAACAAGTATGCTGAATATTTTACATACCCTAAGGGACCGTACATTATTTATGGTGGAGGGGGGGTTGGACAAATTCAAGACTCTTATGTCAAAATTACCTAACCCCCCTACAGCTGAAACTGAAAATTACATGACCCCCCTGCTAACCAGTAGCTTTTTACACAACCCCCAACCCCCCCCCCCCAAAAAAAATCAACTTGTCACTTCGTAGGGGCTGTTTTTTTCTTTTGTCCATGGATTCGTTGTTAAGTTCTGTTTGTGCCCTCTGAACGGCCAATAATTTAATGATACCCCCTCTTAATCTTTTGATTGTGTGAAATTATACTAACTACATTGCGAGCGTAACGAGGCGGAAAATTTGTCATATATTTATACATTTTGGGTGTTTTGTGAGTCTTTATATTTCTTAAAAAAGTTAGAATATCCTGACAAAAACGTAGGCTATGCAACATTCTACTTTTGTGAGCTTAGGTGCAGAGCCGAGAGTGAGACGAGGTGAAAAGCATGTAAGAAATTACCGTTTTTAATCATATATTGTTGGAATTTTGGAACATAGGCCTAGGCTAATTAACATGTTTTTATACACCCCATGGCTCTTAATGTTTTCAACCGTTGATGATTAGGTCTATATAGGTGTTTTTTCAACAGATCGTCCGAGCAGGGCGTGCAGAAAAAAAATGTGCTGTCCGAAAGTCGTCTCATCATAAATACATGTTTTATAGTTGATAGGTCGTAAGAAAATGTGCGCGAAGCGCAGAAAAAAAAGGGCATTTACACTCAAAAATAGCCTCTAAAATCACCCCAATCACCACCATCTTCAGTGGCGGATCCAGGATTAAAATTTACGGGGGGCTGACACCAAAAAAAAATCGTAAAAGGTGAAAAATATTTTTTGCCGTAAGCTCGTGAAAATCTGCTAAGTGGGGGGGGGGGGGGATGTGGTTGTTCCAAAACCGGCAAAAAAAATCGCAGGGTACAAGTGCCAAATGTACCGACGGAACCTACCTATGTCTCTGAAAACGGTAAAGTGGTACACAAAAAAGGTATATTGTAAAATTTTACGGGGGGCGCCCGCCCCCTCCGCCCCCCCTGTATCCGCCACTGATCTTTATAGTTAAAAAAAGTTACATAACCCCCCTGTTTAAGAATAAAAAGTTACATAGCCCCCTATTTCAATATATGAAAGTTACATGACCGCCCCCCCCCTATATTTTACCCAACCCCCCCTCCAGCATATATAATGAACGGTCCCTAAGCAAGTAATACCAGTATTTCCAATACCCGGCCCTAAAGCTTCTCACACGATCAAAAATAGACTTGAATAGTTTTCTCTATTATCAAATTTTCTTTTATTCAAAATGAGACCACACATTGTTGTCAATTTACTAAAGAAATTACCTATCTAACCGTGACAGTTAAGCAATCAAATCGCTGTTGTGCGAAAAGAAAGTCAAGCATTTGTGATATTGGTTGAAAAGTAATACTGTACACAAGAGGTAGGGACATTAACTACAGCGCCTCCAAGTGACAGCATTTAACTATTGAACTAATCATCCATGACTGAATTTTTTTTCTCCAAATTCCAGTAGAAATAAAGTATTGCTTGGTTGTCCTCGACCTCCCTATCTTATTTTCCGTCAGTTCTAAAACCTCGCAACCTTATTAATAGTCAAATTACCCGCTCATGCTTTACCGATGAACATATACTTGTATTGTATCAGTGCAGTGGCGCCGGATTTGACTACAGATAGCTAGACCAGTGTGCAATCAATGCGTGTGATTATGCTAAGTTGACGTGAGTTCAAACTCCAATTATTAGCCGTCGATGGGCAGTGTCGATTGGAAAATATGTTGAAATTCTTTTGTTGTTGTATTGGTTTGTTTCTTTATTGATATCATTGTTCACCGGCCTATGAGCATGTGAACTCACTAAAAATGTTTTAGAGATGACCAAATATAAGGGACTGACCGAGGACAACTAAATTATTTATATTTTGGGACTTACGGGTGTAATGTGTAGTTTAAACCTTTACCAAGTATGACACATTTCAAACCCCTTTTCCTTCCCTACAGTAAAAGTATTATGAAACAAAGATGAGCTGATCTAGATCGAGATTCCCTATGCGATGGATAGAAATTGAGAAATGTCCTGCATGTAATCGTGGCTATTTACTCTGCACAGAAAATATATGGACCCTAAATATATACGCAAGGCCATTGCACAAAAGTATACCCTTTTTTAAGTTCGCATGTTTTTGATATCATGCCCCGGCTTGAAAAACGACCCTAATTACGTGATTTTTTGGACGCGCCTGATATCTTACTTGTAATGACCACTGAGCACCACAGGTACACAATTCATGTGAGCATAGTGCTTTGCTGTCATTTGAGCCTTACACACAAATCTGGTATACCAGTAGCTATGGCAGTGAAATTTAAGACTTCAGAAAACAAAGAATATCATCCTGAACTTTATGCTTTCCTTTATTCAATCTGTGTGAAATGTTTTAAAGTTTGTTCCAGTAAGCTGCTAGAATGGTCTTTCTTTCTGAACCTACTAAATGCTCTTAAGGCACAGTCACACCTAGCTCGCCGTAGCTATACCGAAGCACAAATTTGGCGATTTTCGGGGATCAGTACTAGTACGGTTGCGCAACGGTATCACATCGCTAAGAACGGTAGTACATCGTAAGGACATCAATGACGGTATGGTGTAAAGTGAGAGTATGAATACAAATACCTAAAATAATAATGAAGCATGAAGCGTCATATATGTCAGACTTGTAAAAACAAACCAGCACATACGTTTTATCATAACTTTCAAAACCGCACCATTTTAGGAGAATTTTTCCAACAATTCTGTGTAAACTTCAATTAAGTCTAAATACCTAAAGCAGACGACATAAACAGTGCCACCATCATTGGGACACTCACCAGAGACGTCACTGGTTAACAAAAGTAGCTTCAGATCGGCAAGTTGAGTGGCACACTACAGGGTGAGTCAAAAAACATTGTGCACGATTTGAAACGGCCATTTGACCTTGATGCGTGCATTGAACCATGAATTTGTTGTCAGTTTAAAGCGGTGTTAATCTAGTTTATCCTCCCAAAAAATGAAAGTAATCGACTGACGAATACGCAAACTGCAAAAACTGCAAACAAGTTTTGTAAACTGACCACATTTTTCGCCATTCCTATGGGATTTACACACAGTAAAATTGGTTTTGCTAAATGGTCATTATCACTCACATTAATCATATTAATTGTCAAAATGTTCCTGAAAAATCATTCTTTCACTCTGGGATAAGTAGTTAATCATCTGATACCGAGTTGTCAAATGAAAAGGCAAATCTGAATACAAGCATCACCTGTTACAGAGCACTTAGGATGCCACATCCTCCTTTGTTTAGGATGATGGTGCTTTCTCACTCTCACTCCATACCATCATGCTGCAGTAATATTCATGTCTTAACTGTGTAAATCCCATAGGAATGGCGAAAAACACTGTCAGTTTACAAAACTTACAGTTCACGCAAAGTTGTTGCGAGAATCAATTAATACGCAGTTTGCTTATTCTTTAGTCGATTACTTTCATTTTTTTGGAGGATAAACTAGATTAACACCGCTTTACACTGACAACAATAAATACACGGTTCAATGCACGCATCAAGGTCAAATGGCCGTTTCAAATCGTGCACAATGTTGTTTGACTCACCCTGTATAAGGCCACTGGGGAGCCGCCGCTCATTACAGGGCGCTACCGGTGCTCTACCGACACTTAACGAAGCCATACCGGAGTACTGCTATTGTAGTCCCGGTGCTCGCTTCGGCAGCGCAACGGCAGACATTTTTGAGCCTGCCGTTGCTAATTTTTTCGCCGATGCTCTGAGGATGTCCTGACGATGTACTACAGTTCTAGCCGTTGCGTTACCGTACTAGTACCGATCCCCGAAAATCATCAAATTTGTGCTACGGTATAGCTTTTAAAAAATTGGATTACTTGTTTAGTGAGCAGCCACTTGCTTGAGAATATGGGGAGGTATTAATCTCGATGTGCCTAAATCACCACTATTTTGTGCTCAAAAGTCAAGAGCATCACTCTACGCTGTAGTTGTCACACTTCATTGAACAGACGACATAGTTGCTCTTTTGAGAACTAAATAGTGGTTGATTTGGCACATTTTGAATGAGACCACCCCATATGCTCAAGCCATTGGCTTAGTACTATAACAAGTGATTGATATAAATTAGGAATGAGGTATCGTTGGAAAGAGGAACACATCAGCTTTTCATTGATATGGAACATAAACAATATGAATATATCCCAAAATATTTAAAAGAATTGGCAACAACAACAAATTCTGCACTTTTTTGAACAGTTTATAATAAAAAAGAAAATAGTTGACACACAATTACATTTTCAGAGATTTACAATCTACAGCAGCACAGAGTTAACTCTTTAAATTGTTATTTTATTCAACAACATTTAATAACATGATTGTAACATGACTTAACAAACATACTGGCGACTCAAGTGGGGATAGAATCGGTTCGGATTTGACAATATTTGATTCCTGGTAATTTACTTTTCAACTTACAACTTGTAACATTTAGATCACAGGAGTTTATAATTGTTGTCTGCTTCCTGGACATTTACAATGGATTATGGGAATAATCATGCGGAAAAATGAAGGTCTTTATGGTTTCGTTTTCAACTATTAGATAAGACGACACACAAAAACCCTGTTCTATGGACCCGACCGACACATTTTTTTAAAAAAATTGGTGAAAAACTTTTTTATGTGCAAATGAATAACGACGACCCTATTGTTTTTGGATTGTCAAAAAACCTGAACAATATTTACAGAAAAGGTAATAATTCTAAAGGGGAAAAAGCCAGACTGACCTAAAAAGCCACCCTGTTCTACGCGCCCAACCAACCATTTTTTTGGAAATTGGTTCAGGTTCAGGTGCAAATGAATACCGACCCAAATATTTGTTTGGCATATCAAATTACGGCAAGATTTTTAGAGATTTTTTACATTCATTTTGAAGGGAAAATGAAACAAAACCGATCCGACCGACCCAACCTGAGAGGTCCGTATGCCCACAGAACAGGGTTTATATTTTCGTCGCCTTTTTTCTTTAATAAATGTACACATTTATTGACCTTATTTACTCATTTTTGCTCCTGGAAAATGACTACTTATCTAGTTTCTTACAAAAAGGAATAAAATAAATAAATACTTATTACATGATGCTTCTCACATTCCTTGCCCGCTGCATTAGATACTGTTCTATCCACATCACAGGCCTATTGGTAGCAACCATCAGATTTGGCTTTAAACCAGAGACATAAGGAGCGCCCATTTTATGTGCAGCGATCCAGGTTGTCGCGGCATTGTCAAGTTGATGGCCAATACATTATCATCATTCAATTTGTATCACGACCTCATCCTTCGAATAGTAGCGCGCTACTGTGAATCCAGTGTTTTCTAAATAACCTGAACTCATTATACTAATTTGTTTAATTGACATGGACTGTATTAAATGTGTATATATGTGAGTGAAATGAATGGAACAGTATGTGATATGGCTATTGAATTATTACGGGAAGCGGATCAGTTATGAAGTGTGTACGGGTTGATGATTGAATTTTACTGATGACAAACTGACAACACTATCATTTCCATATGTGCTTAATTCGCCATAAACCTGGAAATTAATTTACCAAAATGGTACATTACATGGCCTATATATTCCCAGTAGTGTGAATGTTACATTTTACAATTATCAACAACACATTAAATGATATTCTTTTACCATATTCAAAACTTTTTGAGCTCCCTGAAAAAATAAAAAACATACCAGACCTTTTTTCGCAAAACTGACAATTTTACCGATACTGCTTTCTACCAAACTTGATTCGAATATGAGACTTCTCACACACAAACAAATAAATACCATTCCCTTCCTCTTTTCAAATGCACCACATGATAGCTCCTGACAAAATGTATGCAGACTATAGACTGCATCCCCATCCCCCAGTCTTCAATATAACCATACGGTCGCTAGCGCGTGCCAATATAGGGACGTTTGAGGGCAACAGAGGGTCTCAGCCTATGCAGACTACACAAAGGTTCTAGGTGAAAAAAGATAATTTACTAAGTACTGGAATTACATTTTCATTTAAGTTTTATATTACTTCACAATTACATGCTTCATTTTTTTTTGTAGACAAGGATGAGGATGAAGGTGGTAGTGTAAGGTGGGATCAGAAGATCTGCAGGGAACCTTATTCTGCACCACAACCCATAAGAGATCCAAATACTTGAATTCTCACCCGATAATATTCGCTAAAGTCCAGTGGACTAGTGCGATTTGTGTCAACCCTAAAAATATTGACTCATACCAGACCAGACCAAGAATGAACCATGAATTTAGCTCAAGTTGGCGGTGATGTCAGTGCATGATGTAGTGATATGCACAGCTTTCTGCGCCACAGCTGATGTTCCTCTTTGATCACACAAATGCACACGTCGTCACGCATGGAGTTATGTGCACTATATCATGATGCAGTCACTACGTGCGAGTTGCGTACGTATGTGCATATGTGCAATGCGTAGGTGCGAATATGCGTAAACCCGGAAGTGCGTACCGGTCCCTTTAAAAAAATAATCGTGCATTCTAATTGGTCAATCGTGAAACCTAATTGGTCAATCGTGAAACCTAATTGGTCAATCGTGAAACTGTCACACGGCGTGATTGACGGCGCGTGTTCGCGCCTAAGCATTTTGATGCCGCGCCCCGCAAACAACAACAAAACAAGCTCGCGTGAAATAATGCGAATTTATATCCAAGGAACTATGACAGGGGGTATATATACGCTGACGTCACCTCCCAACCTGAGGTGACACAAAGTATAGACCATGTCACCTCTTGTTGATCAACAATTTTAAGTGCCCGGTTCCATTCCATGTATGGGGGAACATGCATTGACTGTTGCGTCGACTGCCGTTGTCACAAATCCCATTACTGATGACTGGTTTGGTTTAGTGTATGGTTTATAATGGACAGTCCCTTTGAATGTGCGCGCATACCAGCAGGCAAACTTTTGAATGAGTTTGTGTGCATATAGAATTTATGTCCAGACCAAAGGCAATCCAGGTTGGGGAAATTGGGGAACACAAGGGAGTCCACAAGTCTATTAAAGGTAGATGACCCGATCACATTCCGATTTTCAACTTGGAAGTTTTCTATTCTACATGAAAGGTCATCCTTAAAAAAGTTGTGTTCCAAAGTTTGAGTTGCATAGCTCTTATGGTTCTTATTTTAGACGCACAAGATGCTGTGAACTGTACCCATTGAGTAGTACACAAACTATATCGGTGGTTACCACCATTCGCGGTAATTCGACGTTATTTCATCGATTTCTCCGTAATTATACCGATTTAGGCCGTCAAATTACAGTATGATGATGAGAAAAATACGAGCTTTCATATGATATGAAAATTTCCGTATGTTTGAAATAATTCTGTGTTACGAAAATGTGATCTACCTTTAATGAAGGAATGTTTATTCCATTATGGGAGGATAAACAAGATATACTTAGCCATTATTTTTGTGTAAATATTGCTATAATGCAATGGCCTATCATTTTACAAATTGCCTTCATTTGCAATAACTTTCATCGTCTCCATGTTGTTATTTTTTTGATAATTAACAATTTTATGAACATGTAATGTACGTGCATCTCGATGAAACACCATTGCTTTGTGATTACGCATAGACAAGAATGGTTTCATGAAACTTTTTCTCCTAAATAGTTAGCCTCCTATTGTGGCTGATAATACTGATGTATTATTTATTTGAGTCCAGCTGTCGTATAGTATACAAATATAGCATGTTATTGCCTGAGACTGTGATAGTAAAAACTATATCACAAGGTCAAATTTAGCCTTTACACAAGACAATGCCTTGTGTATAGAACAATCCAAATTGTACTAAGTGATATTGTTTTACTATTGCACAAGCAACAACAGACCATTAGGACAGTACATATGTTAACGTTAGGGTTTTATTTCATGCAAATCAGGCGAAGAAATCATTTTGCTGCCCTCTATTACAAATCTGTATTTTTTTCTTCTGAATTCCTGCATAAAATAACACACTTTATTACATAGTAGACTTGTATACTAAGGAAAAGTAATTCAATCACAGATTTCTCTGTGATTCTTATTTCCCAGTGATGTTAAACTTTAAAAAATTGGTCCCAGCTCTCATCTTTTGACAGTGTCACACAACTTTTCTCAACAAGAAACTACCTTGCAACCCACCTCGAAGAAATGTCCATTCAACGCGAAAAATCGTAATTTACGTTTTGGATTAAAAATGCAAGAAATAGTCCACTTCTATGTGAATGCATGGTGATGTCACTACAGAGTGTGTCAAAATAACTGTCCCATGTGAAACATCAATTTTTTGGCCATGAAAAATATGAACAAAACATCGGAGGTGAAGTACTTATAATCATGTTCAGCAATCTGTAACGTGTCACAAGAATGTTTTCTATCCATTTTGGAGCTTTCTCAGACATAGGCATACCAATTCCAATTTGGCCACTTTTCATGTGCAGAGAACTCGTTTATTAGAATTGTCATTCAGTGTGTAATTGAACATAATCAATAAAACCAATAATAATCCACCTACTAAATGTTAATAGTTAGTTCAATTTGCGGAGAAAAAAATATTTTCATCCATGACAAACAACAGAATATTTGAATTTTAGATGTATTTTAAACACTACATTGCTATATCCAATAACCACCATTGGAATCGCAAAAGCAGTTTTTCAGTTGAAAAAGTGGCCAAAGTGCGATTAGCATTTACTGAATCTTGTTACTGAATTGATCATATCTCCGGTGTTATGTGGTGAAATGTAATGGGATAAATTGTATTTGATAGAGGACAAAAAAACACATTGGATGTATTTTTAATTATTTTTGTTCCTCATGGGACACTTCTTTTGACACAACCTGTATCTGTATTTCTAATCTTACGCCTCACATCATCAAGATGATGGATTGATTGGAGAAGTATGGCAACCCATTTTGTAAAACAAAACTTGAACTAAGCAAGGAAGTAGGGTAAAGTCGCCAGTTTTCGGTCAGCGCCTATTTTCGGTCACTTCGCCCAAATCGTGTAATGAAAATGACCTCGTCGTTATAAACTGACGGCTAAAAAAACGCAGCATAGTTGATGCCCGGTATTGCTTATAAATGGCGACGACCGATGCAATTACATGATTTTGGCCAAGTGACCGAAAATAGGCGCTGACCGAAAACTGGCGACTTTACCCTAGTTGTTTTCTAAACACAATCACTGTTATCATTTCATGTCAGAATATGTGGTATTATTAGACTTTTTCCGAAACAGACTTTTAGAGCATTTGTAAAGGATGACAACAAAACATTTTTTGGCCTATCTACCGTAGTTATGTACTGACTTAATTTGTACTTCACTGGTTAAAACAAACATCACATTTCAAATAAAAAATTGTTATTGTGTTCTTACAACTTGTGTCAAATACTGGCATCATACAAGCTCATTGCACAAACATTGTAGAACCAACAAACCACCTATAACTTTACTGTTGTCCACAAACTGTAACACGGTATTTAAATTAGAAATATGCATACTAGAACTCCATACATATATTGTATGAATGCCCAATAGTATAACTCCTTAAGAGAGTATAACTCCACAAGCTTTGGATGAGAGTTTGAGGCAATAGTACCTAAATTGCCAAACGCTAATTGTCCCAAGCACAAACAATACACAACGTCTTATTAATCCTCCTTTTTCTCAGCAGCTGATTTAGGTGGTTCGGGTACTTGGGGAGTTTCTGCATTGCCATCTGTAATAGCACCCTCTGGACTTGCGCCCTCTATTTCTTTATTTTCACCATCTGTGGGTCCTACATGCATCTCTCCTGTAGTACCAAACTCGTTAACTCGTTTATAATCCACAGGATAAATATAGCGTTGGTAGAGAAATATCATAAATATGACATCTGTAAAGAAAGAATCAATGGGACAAAACATATTGGTAACACATATGTCATGATCAAGCGAATTGGTCACATGTCGGCATTTTTAAATTTTGATATTTGTACATAATTTAAAAGCAGATGGAAAATGCTAAAGTATGGTCCAAACCCCACTAGTTTCTAAGTTAAAAACAATTCACCAACTGAGAAAACAAAGTAAAACATAAGAATTGTTCACTTGTTTTTACCTATCAATATTCTCAACATCCAACTCATTCCGCTTGATCGCACCACATATTAAACATTTAGCTTTGTCAGGGTTGAAAGGTTCTTGAAAGAGCTAAACCAAGAAGATATTGATAATAATAATAACAATAACTTGGATTTATAACGCACACTTATCCATCCTACAGGGCGCTCGCTTCAGGCGCGATTGCCATTATTATTACGCTGCCCATTAGGAAATCGTCACAATCATTGAGAATGCAAATTGTTGCTTTTATTGATTTTTGGTAAGCATTAAAACTTGCAATAACAAGACAATCTGATTTGATAGTATTATGTCACATTACCCTTCAATCCCACTGAGCCTAGAGAATTTCATAGAGCTTTGGCTCATTTCTTTCAAAATATGCCAACTGATGACCACAAATAAACCAAGAATACCAATTAAGTCTCGTCCCTATTCAACTATATAGACAGATTAGACAAATATCAATCTGTGGGATATGTGCCATTTTAATCTGTTCCGTGTTCTCAAAAATGACCAAATTAAGATGTGGCTTCTGTCTGATATAACCTCACCATCTTGTAAAAGTACATAAGGTCAACCAACCTCTGTAGTGAGCAAGATGTAAGCTGGACCAACAGCTGATTGGTTGCCAGAATTTTGTGGGTTTTCAGGCATGCGCAATGAGGTGATCAGAGTGCGCCCGCATGTGTCTGACTGTAGCCATGAGGAGGCTATGTGCAATGCATCCATCAAGGCAAGATCAAGGGAACACTTACCATCTCTTAAACATCCTATGCGGTACAAGGTGGGCATCTTAATGACAAAGGCAAATATGTCATCTATGAACATATTAAGTGAACACTTACCATCTCTTAAACATCCTATGCGGTACAAGGTGGGCATCTTGATGACAAAGGCATATGGGCAATTCCAAGCAAATGTCAACCAAATAGCCAAAATTTCAAATGTGCATCCAAAGTTTAATTCTATGCCTATAATGTAGGCAAGAGTCCAAAGTTCAGGAATTTTTAGTTTGTTTAGCGATACTATGTTTTTTGATGTATAAACTAGCTAATTAGCATAAATTTGCATATTTGCAGCTTACAAAATCAGTGAAAAGGCTTGTTTTTATTTATTCCATATCTTTTAGACACATAGGTATGATGTTTAAATAAATGTCAGGCACAATAGTAGTACTGATGGGAAAAGTTTTGATATAAATTTAATTTTGATCAACGGCCAATTAGCCTCATTAATCCAGGTAATTAGTATGCATTGCATAATCTCATGTCATTCCGCAACGCAAAAGTACAATTTTTTAGGATAGCAAGAAAAAAAATGTACCCTATTTTTATTTAACTATTTTTTCTCTGCACACAATTGACATGCTTTACAATGACCCAAAAAAAATTGGAAAATTCTGTTAATTAATAGCCCTAACGAGCGTTGCGGAATGACGTGTTGCGGAATGACGGTGCGGAATGACAAAGGTATTAATCCCTATATTTAGGCAATTTATTGAGCAAATTGTGATATTTTTGTGTACTTGGTATAAGATCATCCTTATTTATGATAATTCATTCAAATATGGACTCTAAACTTCTAAAAAAGTTTCAAAATTGATGAAAACTCATAATTTGCTGAATTAGGCAACTTTGATGTGCAAGCTGTTGAATTCGGCAACTAAATCACAAAATCATGGCTACTTTACCTGTAAATGATGATTTCAATGTGAAAATAGTTGGGTTACTTGTATTCACTAATTTGTAACATATGAAATGCCACTGATTACTCTTTCTTTTATTTTTTATGCATATTAAAGCATAAAAACATGTTTTTTCTTTTCTCTATGGAGTTTTGCACACAAATTCACACTGTCATTCCGCAACGTCATTCCGCAACACCTACTTTTATTTTTTGATGACCTACTAGACATCCTAGCTGATGATTAAGTTTTATGAAAATGCTTTTGTAAGTTAGCTAACACTTCAAACCTTCTAAAAAGTAACTTCAATAATGATACACTCTAAAAAGTTCACAGAGTTTTCACTTTGTGTAAACATGTAAAAAACACACCAATCGTCTGCGTCATTCCGCAACGCAAATTTGCATATGCAAATTAGGATACTTGGAAGCGCAGTCTAATTTTTTCCCTAGGTTTATTTTTTGAGTATCAATCGCTATTATCAAATAAAGTTGTAAAATGGGGAGTAACTACAAATCTCTGGGTTTTACACCCAAAAGAAAGTGGATTTTTGTGTGTAAATGTCATTCCGCAACGCATGGAATTGCCCATATATGTCATCTATGAATACATTAAGTGAACACTTACCATCTCTTAAACATCCTATGCGGTACAAGGTGGGCATCTTGATGACAAAGGCATGTCATCTATGAATACATTAAGTGAACACTTACCATCTCTTAAACATCCTATGCGGTACAAGGTGGGCATCTTGATTACAAAGGCATGTCATCTATGAATACATTAAGGGCAGTGTCAACCCGGCACTTGTTTCAAAAATTGAATTTCATATTTCTCTATTATTTTATACTTTTATATGTATTCTATCATTACCATCATAAGTTACTAATCGGAGGCGATTATTTCCCGTTCTTTTGGGTGATTTTAAATTGTTGTTTTGGTAAGTTTGAGTCAGGAAAAGGTGCATGGTTATTTGGCGGGAATTTAAGCGGAGTTCCGCGCTTTTCAAATGCTGCGACAGCTGTTCGATCACTGCGTCGCGCGCTGAAACTTCCCGTGCGTAATACTAGACGCGCCGCTTAATATCCGCGACGTAGACGCGAAAAACAAAAGAGCGCAAAACAATGTCTAAAAATGTAAACAAAGGCCAATCTTACGATCATTTAAATTTCAGTTTTCTTCCAATTTCTTCACATTGTGACAATATAAATTGAATCTGATAGTTTATTTTGATTGATCATAATAGTATACTCGCTTGTTAGGTCACACGCCCGTGTATTCCGTGAACATTTAGCTTTAAATGGTGGAAAATGTCAATATTTTTACTAAATCGATGTTTTCTAGAAGTTCAAATTTGAAGGAATTTTACGAATTTTCAGACAACATAACCAAAAAAATATCAAACTATCAGGTAAGCTTTTACTACCATTGTGTAGAGGACTTTCAGCGCTAGGAGGCAAATTTTTATTTTTTCGATTATGGATTTTAAACTCGAGATATGCATCCATTTGTAGCGAAATGTATGCAAAAAACACGACTTTTACACTTTTCTGATGTATTTAGCAATATTTCCAAAACCAAGCCTTATTTTGGTAAAAGAAAAAATTGCCTCCTAGACAAAATTGTCTTGTTTACAAAAATGTATATTAGAACAAATTACCATTTTTTATTTTTTAGTTATGCTGTCTGAAAAATTTGGGGTAAAAAAATCTCTTTTTGGTTCATTTCTCAAAATTTAGTTTATTTGGTATCACATTGATATCACCATCGGATTCCTTATCAAATTTCCTTTCTAAAAATGTATACTTTTATGTACTTTTATTCAATATTCTCAAACTTAGAAGCAAAAGTTGATCATCAAAATATTAGGGTTGACACTTCCCTTAAGTGAACACTTACCATCTCTTAAACATCCTATGCGGTACAAGGTGGGCATCTTAATGACAAAGGCATATATGTCATCTATGAATATATTAAGTGAACACTTACCATCTCTTAAACATCCTATGCGGTACAAGGTGGGCATCTTGATGACAAAGGCATGTCATCTATGAATATATTAAGTGAACACTTACCATCTCTTAAACATCCTATGCGGTACAAGGTGGGCATCTTGATGACAAAGGCATATATGTAATCTATGAATATATTAAGTGAACACTTACCATCTCTTAAACATCCTATGCGGTACAAGGTGGGCATCTTGATGACAAAGGCAAATATGTCATCTATGAATATATTAAGTGAACACTTACCATCTCTTAAACATCCTATGCGGTACAAGGTGGGCATCTTGATGACAAAGGCATATATGTCATCTATGAATACATTAAGTGAACACTTACCATCTCTTAAACATCCTATGCGGTACAAGGTGGGCATCTTGATGACAAAGGCAAATATGTCATCTATGAATATATTAAGTGAACACTTACCATCTCTTAAACATCCTATGCGGTACAAGGTGGGCATCTTGATGACAAAGGCAAATATGTCATCTATGAATATATTAAGTGAACACTTACCATCTCTTAAACATCCTATGCGGTACAAGGTGGGCATCTTGATTACAAAGGCATGTCATCTATGAATACATTAAGTGAACACTTACCATCTCTTAAACATCCTATGCGGTACAAGGTGGGCATCTTGATGACAAAGGCAAATATGTCATCTATGAATACATTAAGTGAACACTTACCATCTCTTAAACATCCTATGCGGTACAAGGTGGGCATCTTAATGACAAAGGCATATATGTCATCTATGAACATATTAAGTGAACACTTACCATCTCTTAAACATCCTATGCGGTACAAGGTGGGCATCTTGATGACAAAGGCATGTATGTCATCTATGAATATATTAAGTGAACACTTACCATCTCTTAAACATCCTATGCGGTACAAGGTGGGCATCTTGATGACAAAGGCAAATATGTCATCTATGAATATATTAAGTGAACACTTACCATCTCTTAAACATCCTATGCGGTACAAGGTGGGCATCTTGATTACAAAGGCATGTCATCTATGAATACATTAAGTGAACACTTACCATCTCTTAAACATCCTATGCGGTACAAGGTGGGCATCTTGATGACAAAGGCAAATATGTCATCTATGAATACATTAAGTGAACACTTACCATCTCTTAAACATCCTATGCGGTACAAGGTGGGCATCTTAATGACAAAGGCATATATGTCATCTATGAACATATTAAGTGAACACTTACCATCTCTTAAACATCCTATGCGGTACAAGGTGGGCATCTTGATGACAAAGGCATATATGTCATCTATGAATATATTAAGTGAACACTTACCATCTCTTAAACATCCTATGCGGTACAAGGTGGGCATCTTGATGACAAAGGCATATATGTCATCTATGAATACATTAAGTGAACACTTACCATCTCTTAAACATCCTATGCGGTACAAGGTGGGCATCTTGATGACAAAGGCAAATATGTCATCTATGAACATATTAAGTGAACACTTACCATCTCTTAAACATCCTATGCGGTACAAGGTGGGCATCTTGATGACAAAGGCATGTCATCTATGAATATATTAAGTGAACACTTACCATCTCTTAAACATCCTATGCGGTACAAGGTGGGCATCTTGATTACAAAGGCATGTCATCTATGAATATATTAAGTGAACACTTACCATCTCTTAAACATCCTATGCGGTACAAGGTGGGCATCTTGATGACAAAGGCAAATATGTCATCTATAAAGGTGTTTAGAGCCTTGTAGGTCAACATACGCCATGGAAGATGAGCTATAGACTTTAACTTATAGTTGATGAATAACTGTGGTGTCATCATGATGAAACCTGCAAAAATGAGGGAACATTTCAATGTTAGTGAAAAAGAGGAGTGGGGGAGGCTGGGTTTTTAATGAAAATGTAATCACTTATTCTATATTGTATACAATACAACTATGTTGTCAGCCCATCATAAACATATCTTTTTGTCGCAACACATTTTTGGAGGAACAATCATCTCACATACAGAGCTATAAAGTTTAATACATTTGAACTAAAAGACTAGCCAACCCTGTAAATAGCGACAAAATTTCTACCAAATGTGCATTTAGTTGTGACTGGTCAATTATTACTCTTAAATGTGTTAGTCTTAAAAAAATCCATAATTACTGAGTTGTATTTCTTATTTATCGTTGTAGTAGCGTAGCTGTTTCACACACACACAAAAAATTGTCATCCGATTTCGTCTGACAATGTTGTTGCTGTTATCTGTAATATTTCACTCCATCTGTAATATTGCAGTAGCTAATTCAACTTATAATAGCACGTCTGCTCTGGGTGGCCTGGGGTTGCAATTTGCAGTGAGCACATCAACATTATGTGAGATAAATAATATTTAGTTACGGAAGAAGCAGTTTTGAGTGGACCTACAGGAATTATAACATGTTTTACTGATTAATTGCTGGTCATTTACAGCCATTATTGTTTTCATATATTCGTTACTTTCGATATAATTGTTATTAAAACAACCTCCCCGTCCCAAGTTGTTAGCGTGTAACTGTTTGATTCTCCCCATTTTACAATGGTATATTCCTTCTTGTGAATATTGAACCCTGATAATTAGGTCAATCTGGTGATGTAATGTTTTTCCTGACCCTGGGCAATAGAGCATGCCTCCGAGTCATGTACACGTGCATAGCGACAGTATACAGTCATCAAAAAAAGTAACTATACAGGTAATAAATGGGCTTCTAACTCTTAAAATATATATCCTACCTAAAAATATTAAATTATAAAGTTGTTGAAAAATTTGTCTTCTTTAATATGAGATATTGCACGTTAGAATCGGGTGATTATTGAGGAAGTGGCACTCAAAAATGTAAGGAGAAGTCCGATTTTCATTTTCACATTTTTATTTTCTACACGCGGACCAATCTACGGGTACCTTATCGATTACCGGTAGTGCAATTGGGGGATGCATGCGCAGGTTGGACAGTCGGCCGCATTGTTCCGATGGATCACTACGTCACACACACGCTACCTGTCATTCTCTCCCCCGTGTTTAAATGTAAAATGTGAATTTCAAATTGTGACTTTACCTTACATTTTGGATTGTCGCTTCTTAAATATTCAACCGATCCTAGCGTGCAATATCTCATAATAAAGAAGATAAATTTCTCAACAACTTTATGATTTAATATTTCGAGGTAGGATTTATATTTTTAGAGTTAAAAGTACATTTATTACCTGTATAGTTACTTTTTTTGATGACTGTATAATGCGTACAGGCACTTCATAATCATGAATAATGCATAATGAGGTGTAATTCTGATAAATATTCAGCGCATGTGTGTTTGTAAATTTCTTTAAAAATCTATTAATTGAACAAGTTTTGGGATTGCAGGAATAAGTTTTAAAATTTAAAAAGTTTAAAATGGCACCTAAACTTAAGGCGAGCATATTGGATTTCTTCGCAAAACGTAAACGTGATAAGCAGGGAGTCTGGTAACCAGCTGAGGCGTCCGATGACGATAATAATAAGTATAATAACAACTTGTACTTAAACATTTCATCAAATTGACTGGCGACTAGAATTTTTGCCTTTAAGGGCCAATGGTGACCAAAGTTCCTAAAATTACTGGCGACTAGATTTTTTCCTTTAGGAGCCAAGGGCTCCTAAATTATTTTTCCTGTTTACAGGGTTGAGACTAACATTCAGTGGTACACATCCACTAACATAAACACTTTCAAGGGTCTTTCTTCATATGGAAACCCCATTTGAGACAAATTTATCTAAGCCTTAAACAACATGTCAATTTGAAGCCAAATCTAGCCATTGTATCAATGAGATCTGTCGCTGACAACAATACAAGGAAAAGATTTATGTGTAGCCAAAGATGTTTAATTTTATACATTTGCCAGTTCAAGTAAATCAAAAAGTCTCTAATTGAGGCCACACGAGGGCAGTATACTCACCAAAAGTAAGTAAGAACCCATAGAGCATATTGAGTACAAAGGAATACCATCCTTTATGCTCCTGATACAGAACGGAGTAGACTCCATAACCTACGAGAAGAGGAAATAATAGCCAAGATAGATACTTGAAGGCCATCTGAAGAGAAACAAATCAAATAAAGATGGATCATTAGGTGTTTTAAAATGCAATCATACTGCCGTTTGTACCAACATTACCAGAGTTCAAATCCATAATCCCAATAATGCAGCTGTACCTTAGCTTTAGCACAATCATTTAAAAACAGTTAAAATTGCAAAAGCTTAAATATATGTTATTGTCTTACCCATCACTTTACAAGTAACTAAGTGATATTTGATATTTTCATGAATGACGTTTAGCGAGTAAATTTGCAGTCTTTATGATCACATGAAATAGCTAATTTGAGAACATTATGTGATGAAATTCTACCTCTTGAAGTATGATCTGCATAGGAAGATAGAGATTTCGGCCATGCCCCTCAATGTATATGTAAATCACTGACAAACCCAGTAGTGCCCTGGAATATTTCTCTTTGGGTATCTTTCTTTTTCCAATCAATGCTTATAACATTGGAATATAGCAACTACCACTATTGACATTATTCTTCCAAGCTCATCCACCAATTTTGAAATTTGCACAATCAATGTGTTAGGGATGTCATTTTAAATGCTGTATATTGCAGACTCAGGAGGTCCATAGGCTGCTGACAAAGCTTTAGTGGATAAAATCAAATGTATACGGCCACCGGCCCTATTTATCTCAATAACAGGCATCTATACGATTTATTATGTACTTACTTGATCATACTTTTTGGTAGCTGACTCTGTGTAAGAGGCTTTGTCTTGAAATTGTATTCTGGGTAAAATCCCAAACATCAGATCTTCTCGATCAAACTAAAAATGAACAAATGGGGAAAACACCAATCCATTAGTTGTAATACTGGACATAAAGTACTTACTACTGAATGTATTTATTTTAAAGTGCTTGATAATAAATCTACAAACAGGGATACTACCAAAGCAGCAAAACCAGCTATGCCATCTTGATAATTAATCAACAAATAATGTTATCCATCCCCATCCTTCCCCAAAAAAGAGCAAAATTAGCGACTTACTTTAATATTTGTAACTTTGTTGATTTTCCAGCAATCAATGAGTAAACCTATAAACACACTGACTTTGACGACAAAGTTTGTCTCATTGTCACATATGTAGAGTAGCACTACCAAAGACTGGAACACTCCAAAGAAAACTGAACGCACAGAGAGTCCCTCCAAGGATTTACGGTTGTTCCAGAACTGAATGTCTGATGCAAGAAAAATATATTCAGAGGAGAGTTATTCAGATATAAACAATTTAAACACATGGAAATGTTTCAAAGTTTACATTCATGCTATAACAACGTATGGTAGGGATATGGCTGTGGATGCCTTTTTTGTAAAGATGGGCAAGGACTAAATTCCCTCAAAATACATTGATTTACAATGTATTGCCTACTAAAATCTGCTAAGCAGGAGGAAATGGTAATAACACATTTTACTTATTTTTATAAGTGCTATCTAACTGAGCATGCTCAGAGCAATTAGTGCTCCGAAAACAAGGCTAACGATGTAGCCGAGACGAGAGTGATGTAGTTTTTCAATGTAGTGAACTTTGCACTAATCATAAAAAATGCTTCATACTTCTGAGCTGTTCAATATTTGACCTTATTACATTCGTGAAATAAACTTGAACGTATAAACTATCTATTCCACTAGTTTGAAATGAAATGTTTGCTGGTAACCGACACTATTTAGGAAAATGTAAAAGTTCACAGTTCATTACATTGCAGTAAAAGTACGAGATTGTATGTTTATCGAGTATGTCTCCCTCTTTAGACATGAAATCGCCAATTATGAATAACATCTATTTACCCCAGCAGTGGCCATGTAAATGTGTCTTTCCATTGGAGAAGGCACTGATGTCACATGCATACTTCAGATATGATGAAGTATTCATCGTCGCTGTTCTGTCAAAACCTTGTATCTCCATCTGGCCCTTCAGCATGTATAAAGTGATACTTCCTATGTATAACCTTTGAGCAGTCTGTTCTTAACATGTTCAAGGGCCAACAACACATATCAAAACCTTGCATACATGCTGAAGGGCCGGAAAAGCGACAACATGTTATTGATTGACTGCTTACCATTTTTGAATGCTAGAAACTCAAACACACTATGCACTATAGAGACCACAAATGTCAGACCCAGTAAGTAGGGATTGGTGTCCAACATGGTACGCTGTAGAACAAACAAACACAAAACAAAACACATTCACACTATAGCTTAAAAGTTCCTAAAGAGAGAACAATTCACAGAATACGTAGCTGGGAAATAATTATGTAATTTGGTATGAAGAACCAATATCAAGCACCAACATGATAAACTATACAGTGGAATTAGAAGCTGTATGGTTTAATAGGGTGGGGATGGGAAGGTTTACTCAAAAATGGCAACCCAAAGTGATGATGTCACCAGATAAGTGGTTGAGTCAACTGTATCAACTAGGATTCTAATAGAAGGTGAATGGTGTTCAGTGATCTGCTTAACACAATGTCTACTTAAATCTGAGTACACCTTAGCATCACTATTCAATCAGAGATGGGTGTATATCTTGTGTCGGGGTGTGTGCGCAGGGACAGAATTGTGTTGCCCAGTGCTGGAGACTGTTGATTCTCAGGAAAATATGTGAGAATCATTGATTCTCGCAAATGAGCAAGTGGGTAGATCTGATATATTTACGAGAATCAACATTGATAAACGCAAATCTGTTTGCTAGTTGCGAGAATGATTTCAAGAATAGGATACACAGATTCTCGCGAAATGTTAAGGTTGATTGGTGTTAGGATTTGTATAAAAATTGATTTGGAAATGATGAAAGTGATGTGTCCATGATTATCTTACTATAATTTGCATAATGTTGTATGTGTGTATCCTGAAAAGGCTCTCTCATTTTTCATCTAAAGGCTGTGAATGTTGCACTGTTAATACAAATATACGATGACTTAAGACGTGTTATAAGCTATAAATGACCGTACAGAATTGACCAAGATATTGGCAAAACGGGCCAAATCCAGGGCTTTTTCAGACTATTGCTACGGGCCGGCCGTGTTTGTTTATTTCGATGCCTACTGCAACCATGCAGTTGGAGTGTGTAACACATAATGTGGTGTAGTGCGCCGTGAAATTAACACACGCGCTCACACACCCCGGGCGCCCATGGAGTGCAATTAGACACTTTTTCCACTCCACACATTCTAGATTCCTGCTTTCTGATTGGTTCGATATTACTAAGAGTGTATGAATAGCAGTTGTTCTGACCTTGAGTGTGTCTTGTTCTTCATCATCATCCGATGAATCATCTCCAAGCATCATGGTCCATTGTGAACGCATGTTTTGTGCTGCATAGAATTGTAACTTGATCAAGGATATCGGTGTGAAGGTTAGGGTGAGCTGTAATTCTCTGTGAAGGTAACATACAAAGATTATCAACATGTACTAGCAATCAAGATTTTGACGATTGATGGCTTATATTGTTAAATCTTATTATCGAAGTCTACAAGTACTCACCTATTCCTGGCTATCAACAATCTCATATTTAAATGAAGGTTTCTTAAAAAACAAGACCCACTTGACAAAGCAATTTGAATCAGAAGGCTCCAACATGTTTATTGATAAATTATGGCCAACTACAACTGGTGAGTACTGTGACTAGGTTGTTTGTCCACATGGGTTGAAAGCTTTTAAATATTAAAATATTACCACATATCTTCACATCACTGAAATATATGGCGTAGGAATATCACAAGATAAGAATCTATAAATTGATTACGGCAAAGATTCTTATATGCACAAATCAAATTATGTTCTCGTAAAACACTGGGCACTTACACAGTAGGAATTAAATAATTCCCGCATAAAATCCTTTGTGAAAAAGAAAGATGATTCTTACACGCTGTGACGTAATTCTATCCTTAAATATTTCATCTAAGTTTTTAGCATCTATATTTTCAAATTGCTTAAAACAATCCCCCAAGGTATAACTTACCGAGTTGTATCATTTACTGGTGTGTAATCACCAGCAAGGTTCCAATAATCATTCATGTATACAATAGGAAAGTAGCCGCCTGATGCATGGAATACAACATCTGAAATATAATGGAAAGAAATATAAGGTAAATGGAGCTGGTCAGGTCTTGAACTTTACTGTTATGGTTTGTATATAAAGATATATAGACAAATAACAACCATGGATGAAGGCCTTACAATTCAAAGAGGCCACAGAGTCTATGTCCTCTGAGCTCTGGTCCCTTGGACATTGCTTTCTTATCCCAAGATGATTTAAACATTTTTAATTTGTATCTTTTTTTAAAGCAAATATTTAAATTGGTGTGGAAGATAAGTGTGCAACATATCTTTCAACAGTCTGTAAATTAAAAAATCTCAATTATATTTCTTAGGGTGTAATTGCTTGATAGTAGAACACCTGTTCTGAAACCTATTGAAATACTGAGATTCTGTGTGGTAGCAAATACAAGATTTATATTTATATGGATGTAGAGAAGTATGTGTGAAAAGATCAATAAATAAAATATTGTGTGACTTACATTCATCTAGTGGTGCTGGTACACTGCCCTCTCTCCATGGTGTATGATCATCAACAATATTAACAGTAAGATTAGGATGCCAATGTGATAGGATCTCTACTGTACCTTCATCTTCTGCTCTCTGTGTAAAAGTAAACAAACGATATATGACTCCAATATATGCAATGCATGAGGTCAGGACTGTGTGGGAATGTTCAAATGAGTGATCCCAGATTGTACAGCAAGGGATAACTGAAGTTACTTGTTGCAAGTGGGGGCAAAATGGTGGTATGGCGAAGATTGCCAAGTGAGGGGGTAAGGAGGGTTCCATCTTGCAGAAATGTTCAGTTTTTCATCCCCTGATGGTGATATGCTTCTATTGCAAAGGCCAATCACATCCAGTACTATTGCCTTTGACATCATTCATAAAACATAACCTACCGTAATTTGCATTACGTCAGAGAATTAGGGCCCACCAAAAACACACAGAAAAACAACACTTATTGTGTTGCCTTTTACCTACCAATTTATTTTTGCAAAATCTTGGGTCAGAATTGTTTGTTTGATGATAACACAAGTTAGACAATTTTGCAAAAAAGAATATCAGGAAAAATCATTGATTGCTAGGTAAAATGTCAAAATCTGATCATATTTCAATAATTGTGTGCTGAACCTGAAACTGCTAATATTTCACCCTAAACATAACCCAGTACTGCATACTGTGGCCGCCTGGTGGTTTCTAGAATCATGGGAAATATGTTTCATGTCTGTTTCTTGGACAAAGTATTCACCCTTGGATAGAAAATACCTCATTTACAATTTACAAAGAGATTGACCTCTCACGGTAGGTTTAAAATGGCTGAGTTTGGATGCTTTTACTATTTCTTACTTAGAGATGTTGTACATACCTTAATCATATCAGGACTAGCTTCTGTTTCACCAGTTAATAAATTCTTTGTCTTGTGAAATTTCCTTTTCTTGAATCTATTTATCACTGTAAAAAATTAACAATATAAATAATAATAATAAAGTGATTAAAAACTTTGATTTAAAGTAGACTATCTGTGTACTCACCACAATGGAGAATTGTAGTTTGTTCTATTAATAATATCACAATTCATATTCACTAGCATATGCGTGATGCTTGTGATTGAAAAATGATTTCATTCTGCCATTAAACCTGTGTTCAAATATAACCAACTGAATCAAGAGCGCTTCATCTGGATATTTGTAAGCCCCGGAAAAAAACGCATTTCATTTTGGTAAAAAACGCACGAACTTTTAAGCAAAAGCGAGATATACCGAGATTTCATCAGATTTACTAAAAACCCGAGAAAAACGCACCGAAATTGTTGATAGCGAGAGAAAAACGAGAAATCGCGCTGTCACTCATTTTCAAGCAATAACAAAAAGGTTGTGACCGAAAATCACCCCTAAATATCGCTCCTTGAATTCTATTTTAAAAAGTAAATAAGCTTACTTTTTGTCCAATTTTCTTACCTACATGACAGCATAATAATTTTGCAAGTTATTCCAGATAAAGAGGTTTCATAATGTTCATTATATTCCAATTAGTAGCTGCCGTATTTTGACTTTTTTTATGTCAAACATTTGTTTTTTCATTCGCACATGGTTTTATGCTCCGTCCGTTTCATGTTCCACACACGCTGGATACAAATTTGAGAATCAGCCAATTTACTGCCATTGCCGCTGCACGCCAAAAATAAATACCGGGAATCATGAACTATGAACTTTGTGGTTCCGATTCCACACTCGCTCGATTACTAGACTCTGGCGCACATGTAAGAGCAAACCACATTATCACACTGTTAAAAAGCAGATTGTCAAAAGATTAACAACATCGCTTTTGTTTACATTTAGAGAAGGGTATTTTCCAGTTCCCACGCCCATGAGGTTTCCAAACTTGAAAAAAGTACGATTGAAAAAATGAAGAATTTAACTTGACATTTAATCCAATTTCTGGATCGTAAAATAGTCATACAAGGGTCGATTTCATCAGTATTTCGATGAGTTTAGATGACAAAATCGTCGATCGTGCATACGAGGCTCAGACCAAGGAGTTATTATATGACTGCTGCGATGTATATTTGTATGCTTCCGCAATCGATTGTGGATAATCGAGGATGGATGACGGAAAGTTCATTGTTATTTTTGTTGATCGGTCGGTACGCTAATTAGTATAAAAGCCCTTCTAATCATGCTATGATGTAATTGTATTCTACCGCATTGATGCGGAAAATCGAAGCTACTTCCTGGGCACTTGACATTTAATCTCATTCCCGGACGACTGTTAAAATGCTTGATACACGGGTCGATTTGATCTCTATTTTAATGATTGAAATTTTTCTTTGAAAAAACCCGCGATTTCAGAATTTTTCTTTGATAAAACCCACGATGCCGAGAATTCGCGGGCGATTTTCAATAAACCGAGAAATGAACCTAAAAGCGAGAATCACGCCGTAAATAACGCAATCTCGTTATATTCCGGGGCTTAGATATTTGGGGTTATTCAGGCTTACTTTCTGAATATGAATATATTTTAAGGTCTACTTCACGAGTGACTTACACTTGGTTTGGGCGAGTTTTTCAAATCAAATTAAATCAATTTATATGTGACGCAATCAAGCGGAATGATGTTTTACTTTGTTTTCTCAGTTGGTAAACTGTTTGTAACTTAAAAACTAGAAGTTTGATTTTAGTGGTGTTTGGACCATATTGCAGCATTTTTCACCTGCTTTTATTTTAAATGATGGACAAATATCAAAATTCAAAACTGCCAACATGCGACTCATTTAGCTTGATCACGTCACATATATTTTCTAGGTCTGACAGTCATACGTGTACACATTTGATCTATCAACTTACTTTTAGTTGCTTTTACTGTGTGTTTTCTGGCATATCTTCCTCTCTTTGTTGGATCTGGTGAATATCCAGCTTTTGTGAAATAAATATGAATGTATATCGACCCATTGTTCATCATACCCTGGTGAAAAGAAAACCATTTTGCATTATAAATACCACATTACAAAACACTGTACATATATAATATATATATATCATAGATTTGTTCTGGTTTTGAAATTACTACCTTAATTTATACCATAAGACCATATTTTACAAAACCAGAAACATTTTTTTATTCTATTATGAGAGCACTATTATGGATCTCTACATAATTCACAGTACATTCTTTAGCAGTTACAATTTACACACTGAGTGACACTGTAATTTTCTCTAAAAACACTATCATAACAATAAAGGAAACTCATTCATTCCCTGTGCTCAATGCATATATTGTTTCTATTGTTCTATATATTACATATTGTAAATATTGTTGTAATTCAGCCTTTTGCTACGATAATGATGTTTATTAAACCTTGAATTGAATTGAATTGAATTGAATGTCATCTCAAGTTTGGAGGTGGGTGCTGTCCAGTGTGTTTTCTTGTGATCACTTCAAAATATCACATGTATAACTCCAATACGCTCCCAAAACTAACTTTTCGGAGCCATGTATCTTTGCATTGTTGCGCAATGAGATGGGGAATGGGAGGGGGGGGGGGGGGGGGTTAGCAGGGTTAATTAGGGTTTGAAACATGAAATGTGGCTCATAACTCTAACCCATTTGAGGTTTGTAGCAATAAATCTAACATATAAGGAAAAACACGGGACAAATAACAAAAAATGACACCAAAAAACACACGTTTTAAGTATCGTGATAGTGCAATGAGACTGGGGAATGGTGGTCCACCAGTGCGATGCCTATGTTGATTTTGTTTGATTTAGCATGGTTAGGGTTATAATATAGCCTACTACTTTGCTTCTCAATCCACACGACCCCTATATACATACCTCTGTAGCTTCAATTGTTCCTGTATGTTGAAAGGATCCATCTTTATCCTCACCCATGGTCCAATCACCGTATATTAGATTATTTAATTCCCAAAACATACTCTTAGAGTTGTTGAATTCTGTGAAAAATTCATCTTCACAAATGAACACCCTCATGTCCTGTGGATTAAAATACGAAACAAATAATAGATGGGAGGAATAGTTTATATATTGCCTGTATTATTATTTCACATTACTTTATTAAGCATAACATAACATATCGATAATTGCATAATACAGGAAAACACACAAAAACCAGATAAGTTCTCCATTAAAAATGTTACAACATAGACATATGGAACCGTATCAGGAACCTGCCTAGTATAACTTGATTGCACGTTGAGAGTTGGGCAATTGTCCCATGTGAGACAATGTAATTATATATTGTAAAAGGGCCTCATATCCCATCGATCACATCGTAAATCATCATCGCTGATCATTGATGCGTCACATGGTCCAATTTCCAGTTAATATCGGTCTAATCTCGCGATGCGGTGTTTATACAGAGCTCTTGCTGGCTTTTATCTGGCTAATCGCTCTCCTACTTTTTTAGGATAATTTGCCAACGAATGATTAGCCATCTGACGGCGTCAAAAGGCGGAGGACCTGTTTCTACAGAGCCGGAATGAACCAGGTAATGAATGAGGAGTAACACCGATATATCATCATTATTTGATCTTTATTGTATTATGTAATACAAGTTCAGCTGTCTTACCATTTCCATGCCTTTGTGAAATAAATTATTTGCAAATTTTCCACTGTTTACTGTTGCTGCGGCTGTGCTAGTTGTTTCATCTGTTTTTTCTGTACCACGCCCTCTAAAGAAACTCATGATCATATAGATAACGAACATTCTGAATGCCACACCTTTGATGACCTGCCATGCGCTTTGTCTGGGTGGCTGTGCTGGGTTAGCTGCTGCATCTCCTGTTGCTGCTGCAGCCTGTATAGAAAACACAACAGTATAGCTGTTTAGTTTTCAAGTAGCAAAGTTATTAACTTTTTCATGGTAGCCATGGTTTTTTTCTGAGCAAACAAGTGAATATAAATATCTAATACAACAGCAAATAAACTAGAAATTGCAATTTGTATAAGGTACTGTCAAAAGGCCCAAGGCATATCACCAATGTAGAATTGGAGAGAAAGCAATAGGATAGACAAAGGAGGGGACACGGCAACCATGCACTTATCATAATAATTTAACAACATCAGGGTCTTAGCCAGGATTTGAAATTTGCCTGTCCAAATTTGAACACTCCAGTAATATCGCGAACGTTAGTGTAATTGTCTCTATGTGCCCAATTTATAAAAGGACGCCATCAGGTGCGAATAGTAGCTCAATATTGCGCCCAAGTGAAGATAAAAATAATTCTAGATCATTAAATGCCGTTATGGTCAGATTTAAAACGAGAGCATCAATGATGCAGAAGCTCAGCTAGCGACAAGCTATAAATTTCATGTATCCATTAGCAGGGGTCGCATTCTGACACGTCTGCGAGTCCTAGACCTCTCACTTTCTTGTAGTGACGCGTCAGATCTCTAATTGGAAAGACTGCGGGTCCCGATCAAAATTGAAGGGACCCCTTAAATTTGACGATGTATGGAAATGGAAACCTTAAGAAATTCTGTAAATTACATATCCATCCTTTGCTCACAATATAAATTCATTAAAACTGTCCGTAAAAATGTAAAATTTTCAAATACCCAAACTTCAGGACCCCTCAATTTTGTTGGGGACCCCTTAAATTTGTTTTTTTGAAGTCCTACAGGGTCCTGAAAAAAGTCATGAGACCTATTACATTTTTGATCCAGCGCTATCCCTGTCCATTAGTGACAAGCTGTCAATTTCATGTATTGGATAGATTAGGTCCATAATGTATTGGTTGAGCTATGAGGTGTTTTCTTTAAAAATATTTTTAAAACTCAGTAAATCACCCAATTTTATCATTATAAAGTTTTGGATCCAATGTCATTCACACTTGAACAGCTCAAAACATAATAATGTATGCACAAAAATTATCATTTTTTATATGTTTACCGCTTATTTTACAACTTGACCTCAGATGACATTTGACCATAAAAGGTGACCTTAATAGGTGACCTTTGACATATGAATGATTAAATAAATAATTAGACACAAAAAACAATGTAAATAAACCTCAAATACATCATTTTAGGACTCTGATGAGCTTTTACATTGCCTCTAGATTTTATAGTCTGTTATATCCAGTACCCACTGGCATGACTGGCTTGGTAAATTAAATTATGCCTACCTACACTGGCGAATTCTGCAACTTTTCAGCATTTTACTCAGAACTTTCAATGGATATTTCAACTTAATGTGCACTTTTTAATTCTGCCGATCCCCAAGGATAGTTTAGGGGGCAATGTCTTGCTACACGTCCCGTAACTCAAGTGCGCATGCTCAAACCAATTAAAATATGTTGTAGCTATACACAATTTATTCTTTATCGTTATAGTAAGTGTACATACAGGGTGAGTCAAAAAGACTGCAATAGTAGAAAGAAGCCATTTTGTTTTCAAAACCAAAATGAATTTTAAAACTTTTTAAATGTTGCAAGAATGATGTATTTAATCCTAACTTTGTGTGAAAAAATGAAGTCGATCACATTTTCCGTTTGTCTTTGGTGAACATTTTGACCGGTGCACCCATTTTACACGTTTGTCCACGAGATACCCAAAATATCCACCAGATCGCAAAATGTGTCTCTCATTCTCATTCAAAAATTTGGAAACTTGAGTTCATTTGTGATGTTATTGGAATTTGATGCATCCTTTTTTGTTTACAGGTGTGTTAGCATAATCAATTATAATCGTACCCATGCAATGAAAGCGTATAATGTTCTAAATTTTAATAAAAAACTGAAATTTTCAATTTTCTTTGTTGGCGGTATATTTAAATATGAAAATGCAATGTGTGCCATTTCAAATGAAAATCACTGTGCTCGTGGACAAACAGGTAAATTTGGTTGTACAGCAAAGAGGGTCACCAAATACAAACGAAAAATGCGATCGACTTCATTTTTTCACACAAAGTTAGGATTAAATACATAATTCTTGCAACGTTTAAAAAGTTTTAAAAATCATTTTGGTTTTGAAAACAAAATGGCTTCTTTCCACTATTGCAGTCTTTTTGACTCACCCTGTACTTCAATCTCGTTGGTTAACACGTATGAAATCTGATCCATATCGTGTAAACAACAAGTCAAACCACACGATATATTCCCATATCGTCGATTAACTGCGTTACCAGATGGTGCGAAATGATATTACGTGTAAAGCGATTGCTTTGCGTCTGTGGAAGAGTTGCTTAAAATACGAATAAAATGGCGGATGATTTAAATGCAACCGAGTCGATTTCTGTTACATTCTGAGGCCGAAATATACCGCAAAAAGGTCTAACCCACGCCATAAAATAAATGATCTGCATATATAACCTAACCAGACATGTTTTGGGCCATATCACATTCGGCATGCGGCCTCATGTGATATGACATGCCAAACCATAGGTATTTTTCCGTATTGTGTGAACATGCAGGGGATAACTAATAGTACGGGACGTGAGGCAAGATATAGCCGTTTAGGGAGTGTTCAGAAATACTTGGGGCCTGGGGGGTGGCCAACTTGCAGTTTTGGGTTTCTGAACTTTTTTGACGTAGCTAGGTTATTCATATTGGGGGCGAGAAATGAGAAAGAACCAACAAGACTTTTGTGAGTCAAGAACTGTGCAATTTTTTTTGACTTTACACCTACTTTTGGAACGATTGAGGTACATTTTTGCCCCGGTGGTTTCAGTCAACATTGACTTTGTGTACGCATGATCGTTCCAAAACTCGCGGAAAAGGGCGGTTTTCTGTATCATGTCCGCGGACATTCCGCGAACATACCATGTCCGCGGACATTCCGCGAACATTTTATGTCCACGATTTTCCTAAATTAGGGGTGCTTTTTGAAGCTATGTCCGCGACAGGGCTGGAAAAGATGCAAGGTTTCCCTGCAAGAGAAATTTGATAAAGTTGGATTTACCGCTGGTTTAGCGGCGGAGAGGGCGGCCCCCCATAGAACCATAAAGGGCACATGCAATGCAAATACAAGTGGTGTGATTTGAGTCAAGTCTACGAGGAGGGACCAGAAATCATTCAATATATGTGCTAGTTGATTATGACATCAATTGTGGAACTATTGATAGCTCTGTGAGTACTATGAAAAGAAATTCCAGGTGACTGGTTTGAATCTATTCATGATACTCACTGATAATCAATATACCACAAATGATGTCATTTGTGGCGTGTTCATTTTTCTGGCCCTGTTTATTGTAATGGAATGTCCCACAAAGACTTGTAGCAGGATTATCATCCCTTTTCCTGTGCCCTTTAAGCTTTTTGGAAAATTAAGGTCCAATTGATGCCATGGTGCATCATATTATGGAATATCGGCTGTATAATGCCTAATACTCTATAAAAAAAAACTCTTAAAAAATAAAAATAAAAATAAAAACATTTTTAGGGGGGGGGGGGGGGGTAGGGATTTCCTGCGATATGGCAACATTTCCCGGCACAAGGAGCTTGCCGATTTGCCCTCTTTTTCCTGCCCTGGTCCGCGATTTCCTTAAATTAGGGGTGTTTTGTGAAGCTTTGTCCATGTTTTCCAAAAATAAGGGGTCATTTTGAAACCTATGTCCGCGATTTAACAAAATTAGGGGTGTTTTTTGTAGAGGTTTATGTACGCGAAGAAGAAAATAAAATAGAATGTCCTCGTTTTTCCCGCAAATAGAGGGACTATATATAAAGTGTCCTTGGAATGGTGAAAAAGGGGGGTCATTTTCAGGCAAAATGTCCGCCTTTTAGTACGAAAAAGGGGGTCAAATTGGCAAAATTGTCCGCGAAACACCTTCAAATAGGGGGTATTTCAAGATCCTGGAACAATCATGTGTTACCCCTCTGAATACGAAGAGAGAACACCAGGATTTTTTCATCTGTGTACTTTTGACCATCATAATTCCATGATTCCATTCAATATTATTTAATTATTATATTAAACAGTTGTAATTTTATCTATACCAACACTTCACAACAAGGTCATGGCCGAAATTTTATAATACAGTGTAGCTATTGATATACTGTAAAAGCTGAAATTTTGGCGGCGGTTTTATTTTGGCGAAAATTATGACACGCCAAAATAATGTTTTCAACATTCATGCAGTGCATCCAGAAGGTCACCCACGAAAAAAACAATTCGCGAAATGTCTATGATATCAAAATGTGCGAAAATATCTGTACACAAAAATATTGGCTTTTACAGTAGCACACATTGTCTGCTGGTACAGTGGATTGACTGATAAACAGTCATTATATTGTCCATTGTTATGTTGATTAAGGAGTGTGACAGTAACAATAATTGTTTGTTTGGGCAAGCTTTTGAATTGAAGACAGGCAGTGGTATAAGGCAACAAAGAAAAAATGTTTGTTTGTCCATAGAGGTCCAAAAAAGGTAGGGTCTGTAGGTTGGATAATTTTTATTTTTTTTATTTTTTAAATACGGATATTGTATTTGGGAATATAAATTTGGCATGAATACTGTGAATGATAGTCATCCAAACACAAAACACATCACTTTGATAGTATTGAACTTTTTTTCATGAGTTTGTTAGAATTGAAATCCTGCTCGGACAGATTGTCTGTATAAAGTTGCAATATTGTAGTACTGGTTGCAACACTCGGTCAAAGGGTATTTTTTGTAACAAATTTGCAATGCGCAGATACCGTGAACATGTTGTCGGTCGCCGCCATTTATTATGATAGAAAATTTGCAAAAAGTGAAATAACATAGTGGTGATGTTCTGTTAGATATATATACGTGAAAGTATTACTAAACCTATTTTTTCACGAACTAACAAAAGAAATGTTTTATATTATGTTGAAATCAGCTTACAGCGTACGAAATTAGGAATAAGACGGTCCTTTTGGCCATTTAAATTGCTCAAAAAAAAGTTATTTTAAAAAAATAATAGAAAATAAAAAATAATATGGTCGGCACCAAGGTACATGGTCGGTCGGATGTGGACAAACAAACAAAAAAGTATTCTTGGCCTAAAGGAACTCCTGTTTGTTTTGAATTTGACACAAGCTCAAATAATGATCAACAATTTCTTGATGCACCCCAGGATGCTTCACTTTCATCACATGACCAGATGACCTTCAGTTGTTAATTACTTTAACACATGTGTGACACTGTTTGTTCTGGTGATATTAAGCCCTGCTAATACTAAGCATTATGGGGTACATCAAGAAATCTTCTTTGAATAATGATAGTGATATTAAAATGACTTGCCTTGCATGTGCTTGCTTGACCTGGACGAGTTTCAAGACACCCTAGTTTTTTGGTTAAACCTTTAATAACATTTTAACGCAAGTGAAAAACGTCAGGAAATGCATCTCATATGTTGTATCGTAACATATCTAGAAGATATGCCGAGTCACTTTTTTAAATGTTTTATCTGTTTTGTCTTAATTGCCATTTTCTGGGCCATTTTTACTTCCTAGCGTTTAGAAACTCACCATGCTATCACTGACCTTTCGAACGTGATAATAAGAGCCTCATCCTACTGTAGTAGGCTGAGCTAAAAAATTGGGACCATAACCTTAACCCCGGTTTAGGGTTTATGACCGGGATCACAATTTTCGAAGAAAACACACCAACTAAATTGCCGGGAACCGGCCGGGATTTGATCCGGGGACCATCTGGACTCTGGCCCTATGTTCTAAGGATGGGAATTTCGTGTAATTGTGTACCCGGGTACCCAAAATATATTTCACCCCCCACCCCCATTTTGTAGTTGTTTTTGTTTTGATTAATGTAAATTTTCCGTTTCCTGGACGTATAGCTAATACTGCAAGTGTATGTAATGTACACTTTTTTCACTGCATCCCCAATAAAGTCCTTTATATTAAGATGTTTTTACTTTTGCATCTTCACCCGCCTGATGCAAACAAAATCTTTATTATGAACGGTAACGCATTCATGAACAATGTGCATCAATTAAAATAGACCCAAGGAAAACGTTTAACTCTTTGTTTTTGTTGATTAATGTACATTTTTCGTTTCCTGGATGTACAGCTAAGACTTCAAACGGTAATGTACACTTAAATTAAGATGTTGTTGCCTTTGAAAATAATTGTATATTTAAATACAAAACAGTGTTGAAAATATCATACTTTTGATAAGAATTAATTAAATAATTTAGTATAAGATCTTAGGTTAGGGGTTACTATCCTTAATGGTGTGGGTCAAGGGTATTATGTGGGTTATTAAGGGTCAAATATGGGTCAACTTATGACCTTTTTTATTTATTATTATTATTATTTTTATTTATTTTTTACATTTCGGGTATCGGGTACCTTATATCGGCCGGGTACCCGTTTGCCCGCCCAAAATTCCCAGCCTTACTATGTTCCCACCCACTAAGCCACAACTCTGCTGAGCCCTGCTGACACTCCACAAGTTTTAATACCAGTGTTATGCCTTGCTGAAATTACAAACACACGATTTTAAACTTCAACTTTGATCGAGGTGTGAGAATTGAGCGCAAAATGTTTCAAGTTGTATGGTGGTTCCATGTTAAAAATGGTTACAGGGCATACATGCCGAAATGCTATGTGATGCGGGAAGATCATCGAGGCTGCTGTGGGTCACAATGAGGTCACAATAGACCATTTCAAATCCGAAAATATACGATCGGTTCCGAATATTTCCGATTAGCAGAGTGTTTTGACGCTCGGTAACGGTTACATGACTTATCAGCTCACAAGTCATGTCCATTTGCCGGAGAAAAACAAACATGGTTTTCACCCGTCTGCCCGTGTGGTAGATTGCGCTGGTGTTGGTGATAGATTGTCTTCCTCAAAAAGTTGATGTTGCGGCGCAGCGTTTCAGTAACAACAACGGTGAGATAAAAGAGATTTGGGGTAATATTTTCACATTTTTTACCGTTCTGCTCAATACATTTGGAAGTTGCCGGTCCATGCCATTGTTGATAATAAACATATATATATATTTGGTTTTTTTACATTTTAATTTTTTCTAAGTAAAACACATGACCTTAAGTGGACTCGTATTTGACCCTTAAGAACCCACATAAAACCCATTGACCCACACACTATGAGGGATAATAACTCCTTACCTAAGATCTTATACTAAATTATTTAATTCATTCTTATCAAAAGTATGATTTTTTCAACACTGTTTTCTATGTAAAAATACAATTTATTTCAAAATCAACAATTATCTTAATTGGAGATGCAGGAAAATGTAAGTGTACATTATACGGAGTAATTCTGTTACCCTTCACAGAGGTATTCAAAGTGCATGATTTTTAAGAACGACGCATACTACCGATGGAGGTGTGTAGGGTATAACAGAATTATGCCCATTATACTTACAAGTCATACATACAGGTTTCGTTGTTCATGTATTACAGGGTGAACCAGGAATGGCAAATCTACATTAATCAAAAAAATAATAAGGTAGATTTGCCATTCCTGGGGCACACTGTTAAGACTGAAAACATCATACTTTTGATAAGAATGAATTAAATAATTTAGTATAAGATCTTAGGTTAGGAGAGTTAAGAGTTATTATCCCTAATGGTGTGGGTCAAGGGGTATTATGTGCAGGCCTAGAAATTCGTCTCCAAGTGCGGGAATCAAATTTAGAAAATTTGATTAAGGACCCAGATAAGGACCCGCACGAATCATTGATTCATGCAAACCGCGTATTAATTGATTCTCGCAACAACTTTGCGTGAATCAAAAAATGTTTGCCCATATTGATGAGTCAATGAAAAATGTAATGAGACTGAGTATGACCTGTTTTGTGTCCCCTTTGTTTTACTTGGTAGGTATAAAGACAGTCAAGTATCAAGCCATTTAGCCTGCCACTTGCCAAGATACAGTTAGCTAGCCTCCTCTTCCCGGGTGCCTGCCCCCCTCCCATGGATTAATGTCTATATTCTATTTCCTGGGTCACAATGAAAGACAAGCTGTATGTAATGTGCACTTTCATTTCCCTGCATCTCCAACTATGACGTTTAATTAAAGATGTTGTTGATTTTGAAATAAATTGTATTTTTACATAGAAAACAGTGTTGAAAAAATCATACTATTGATAAGAATGAATTAAATAATTTAGTATAAGACCTTAGGTTAGGAGTTACTATCCCTAATAGTGTGGGTCAAGGGGTATTATGTGGGTTATTAAGGATCAAATACGAGTCATCTAAGGTCCTGTTTTTGACTCAGAAAAAAAAGAAGGTTTTTTTGCGAGAATCAATTTTTTTATGATTTGTTTCTCGCTGCTTTGTTCCTGTGCGAATCTTTGCGCGAATCGATTCGCGGATTCGCGCCGAAATTCTACCCCTGATGTGGGTTATTAAGAGTCAAATACGAGTCAACTACTGTGTTTTACTTAGACAAAAAATAAAATGTTATTTTTTTAATTTTTTTTAATTTCGGGTACCCGCCCAAAAATTTTTTTCGGGTACCCGGGTATACAATTACCCAAAATTCCCACCCTCAAGTCTTGTTCTACATTTTACTTCTCATGTGTGCACGCGTGTATGTACACATAGTAAATCACTAAGCGGACAACCAATGCTATCAACTGTTGCAAAGAACGCACTTCACACCTACTCTACGTGACCTGTTTTTCCGAAGATTTCCAATCTCAATTTGATATGGATACTCTAAAGTCGCCCCCAGTTCAATTAACTTCTCGATCTAAGGGAGGCTACATACATTCTTCCCACGCTCACATCTCTGCAAAACTTAGGATGCATCCAGTCACTGTGGAGACCCTTTTCTTTTACATCATTTTTCTTGTGATCAGTAAACATATAATGTGTAGGCTATATGATATGAACAATGGTAGTACCACTGACCAGGAAGTAAAAATAAGCTTAAAAATATCGGGCATTCCTTATATTTTTAGAGCGATATCATTTTTAATTGATTTGATAGAATATGTGTAAGGGCAGCGTGACGTTGTAAGGGCAGCGTGACGTTTATAGACGCAGAACACAATGCAGTTAGCCAGTGAAAACAATTGTTATTGTTTCATACAAGTGTTTTCACCCCTGTGTGTAAATGTTCAGATGTCATGGATGTTGTTTTCTAAACAATGGAATTTTACATTATAATAAATGTATTGTCACTTTACTACTTCCTTGTCTTTTACTACATATAACATGTTACTACTAGTAAGTAATACTATACTATACAGTACTGCGTGTTTAGAAAGCTATTCCAAGCGTTTTCATGCAGTATAAATATTCTGAAGATTCTGAAGGGAAATGGCTATTCGTACAACTTTTGTACAAATTTACACGAATATTTCTGTAATTCGCACAACGACTCTGGACCAATGAGGTTCGAGCAACTACCGTATAACCTTTGACAATCAAGCCTAGATGGTTTAAAATCTCGAACAGAGGGGCGTTTGATGTAGGGGGATGCATATAAATCCTGTGTGTATGTGGGGGTCATAGAAATCCTCTATGGGGGGATGTGCCCCACAAAAGCTCGAACAGAAGGGCATCTGAGGGGATGAACAATTTTCGAACTCATTTGGTGTGATCTGGTGGTGTATACTTTTGACCAACATTTTATCAAAAAGCCACTTAAGTAAGAAGTTGAGCATTTTTTAAATTTAAGTATAGATTGTTTAAAAGCTCTAACAGGGTGGAGTCTGAATGTCTGATGGGTGATTCCCCCCCCCCCCCCCCCCCCCCCCCTCAGAATTGGATTTTAAAAAAAATTGAGCCCATTTTGTGCGATGATTTGGTGTGTAGGCCTACTTTTGACCAATATTTTATCGAAAAGCAATACTTCATTTTGCCTTGGCCATCCAGGATTCCTGGGCCATCGCACATTCAATGAAAAAATCAGGGGGGATGATTACATTGACCACCCCCCGGTTAAAAAGTATATTCCGCCCATCCCACCCCGGGATTTCTCCGCCCAGTGTACTAAGGGGGCCCTAGTTTCCCCCACTCGGGGCCTCTTATTTCTAATTACAATAGTTGTACGAATTACATGGACTCCCCCACACCAGACCCTCTTCAACAATAGTTGTACGAATTACAGAAGTGACTCCTCCACATATTGTATGAATTACAGGGACCCCCTCCCCAGGGGACTCCGGAGGGGGGGGCACTCAACTTTTTGTGGGTAGGGGTGTGCCGCACAGGGTCTCAAAAAGGGGGGCTACAGAACTGAACTGAGTGGATTTTATGACGAAAAATAGGGTCTTAGGAACGGATATTTTTCAAAAAAGTAGGTCTTGAGAACTGGCCTATAGTTCAATTTTGATAGCAAGAACGCACATTTTCGATTTCTTTTGGTTTTAGAATGCAAAATGTTCGAAGCAATGGGGCTTTGGAACGCAAGCAAAATTTCGCGATTTTTGAATTTTCAATAAAATGGGGGTCTTAAGAACTGATGCAGGCTCAAAAGGGGGTCATAAGAGCTAGCTGCAGAGGGTGAAAAAGGGGGTCTTCAGATCGGCACATACCTATACCCTTTTCCAATGTCAGTGCCCCCCCCCGGAGGGGACCCTCTTCAACAATATTTGCACGCGGCTCCCTCTTATTTTTTAAAATGAATGAGAAGGGACTCCCCCTCTTTATTAATATTACAATAGTTGTACGAATTACAGAGACTCCCCTATTTTTTACAACAGTTTATAAGATACTCCCCTCCCAATTATAATGTAGGCCTACAATAGTTGTACAAATAACAGGGACTCCTCAGAGGGACTCACATCTTCTTACAATAGTTGTACGAATAACAGGGACTCACCCTCCTATTTTTACAATACTAGTTGTTGTACGAATAACAGAGTCTCAGACTCTCGTCTAATTCGTACAACAGTTGTGCGAATTACAGAGATACCTCGCTTATTCGTACAACAGTTGTGCGAATTACAGCGATACCGGCCGCGCTAATTCGTACAACAGTTACAGTTGTACGAATAGACTCTTCCATTCTGAAGATAATGATTATTGATACAGTACATGCATGATGCAGTACGTACGGTACAGTCTAACTCTACTAAGTCAATTAACACTAGTGTCTAACCGATCAGATCGGGAGTTAACCGATCAGATCGGGAGTTTCCCGATCGGCCCGATATAAGTCTGATCGGGATCTGATCGGGATCGGCAAAATTCCTTCATCTACCAATCTGATGAACCGATCAATCACTATAGTATGAAAACCCAATTAAAAGCTTATCATGTCGTCTTTTCTCCGTTAAAATTCCTCTCAAACTCGCCTTCTTACTTCTTCACATAACATATACTAGTTAATTAGTTTATCCAGGTGAATTTAGCGAAGCTTATAAGGGTACAAATCCTTTCAAACTCGCCTGTTTTCAGATTAGTTAGGGGGCTGGCATTTTCTTCGGAAGGGGGGGGGGGTCCCAAAAATGTGGATAGACCCAGACAATTTTTTCATGACCCCCCCTATCCAAGAGCTGCATATTTTTATGACCCCCCCCCTACCAATACAGTCCATTATTTTGTGACCCCCTCCCCCCAACACACATTTCAGAAATGCTTTGATAAATTTGTGACCCCCCCCCATTTTCAATGAAATAATTTTATGACCCCCCCTGTTTTCATGTCAAAAAAACTATGACCGCCCCCCGGCCCCCCCCCCCCCCCCAGTATATTTGGGACCCAACCCCCCTTCTGAAGAAAATGCCAGCCCCCTTAGATCGGCGGGATTCAGCGAATGTACATTCAATGTTTTGTTTTCGTTTTTACTATGGGAAATACTCACGTCATGGCCCCCCAAAGGCGTTATCAAACAAGGCTTGTCATTGGCTAGGCAACGTTTCACTTCTATGTACTAAAAGATTCACTAAACTAAGTTAAAACTTTGGGTTTATGGATAGAATTAAATATATTGAAAATCTCAAACACATTAATTTACTATCAGGTATCTGTGTTTATGAATTATGATGTATTTTTGCAACAAAGAAAGAATTGTAGGAATACCCAGCGTGCCGTGTGCAAAGCTTCAACTCGCACATGGTCGACGTCGGTCGTACGCAATCGCAACGTTTGTAAAATGTAAACAAATGACTTGACACTTGATTGACAGGTGTCCTTAGAGACATGGACGAGGTAAACACGATAAATAAAAAGAATAAATAATTATATTTTTTATTTAAACAATTTGAACTTGTGTTTCACTCGTTATAATCTGTTTTGCTAAGTACACAAATACTACTATATTTACACTATGTACGGCAACACACACGAGGGAAATGTACTGTTATTTTGGCATTGCAGTTCACTTGCGCATTTAATCGGTGATCGGATCGGATCGGCCGATCAAAGAGGAAATGATCGGTGATCGGCGATCGGCTGACATGAACTGATCGCCGATCGGTTAGACACTAATTAACACTACCAATCCCGGATGTGCGCCCATGTCTATAACTATAAACTATGACTGGTACCATTGTTCATACACATATTTACTGATCACGTGGAGAATTTCGATGCACCCAATGCATGAATGTTGAAAATAAATCATAGTTAAAATGGACATTGATTGCACTGCAGTGACTGAGCAGTCTGCATGGCTAATGAATTCAATGATGAGAACGAAAATATACAATAGATTTATTCTTTCAATTACAGTCACACAATAGCGACTTAACCAATTATAAATGAATTCATATTGAAGATAACATACTTGACCATTTTGCGCCTGAATTTCGCCGCTTTGAGTTGCGTCTGATTCGCTCATTTTGGCAGTATTTGTTCCACTATTTAATTATCAACAGCAGATCCATCGGCCATGTTGCAATCATAAATTAATGAGTTTATTTTGTTGGTATTCATATATTTTCTTTTTCCTGCTCTATCTTAGACTATCTCCGCCAGTTCCCTCAACGTCAGCCTTATTATCTTTAGTGCGCATCGCGTCCGCACGACATGTTAAGAGACTGAGGGATTTTAAAATTGCTCTATCTGCTGAATTATGAAATAAGCCTTGTAAAACTAGGAACCCGTTTACGTTGCGGACTCTACGTACACGGCAACATTCCCGGCGTGGGTATTTAGGGGTCCAGCACTAAATAGAGCTCCATAGGGATATGTACAAAAACACTGATATAAAACTCTGTTTTAGACCACTAAATTGCAAAATTGACCCTGTAGAGTGATTTTTTAAAAAAAGATTATCACATTTTCCCACCAAAAAGTGAAAAAAATAGGTAGGTGGACCTGCTCGATTTTCCAAAATATGCCCATGGAGTTGACTACCTCTCTGACGAGCTTGGAAATGTCGCCGTAATCGCCAATGTTTCCAGTAAAAAGCACAAATTTGAAAGATCCTCAACATTTACCTAGATGATATTCACATTTAATAGTCAGGGTGCATGTAGGTGATGTCCCATCATAATTAATCAAAAATCATAATTAATCAAAAATCATAGGCATTTACGCTATTGATTGTATTGTATTGTCAAGTTTTTTTAAATTGAGGATTTGTGATGCATACTTTCCGATTCTAGCTTTATTTAAGCACCGACAGGGTTGGGGATACCCATTTAGTGTAGTCACCCTTAAGGAAATTGATATTGTGCTGAATGTACTTGAAATGTACTGGAATAGTTACCTTGAATCATTTGGAACATTTTATGACCATTTTTAATGATATTTCCATGTTGTTATAATTATTTATGAGTGGAAATTGTCATGCATGGATACCTGCTATCTATAGATACTGAATGCTATCTTCAATAGTCCTATAGGACTACTGAAGATAGCAAAATTAACATAGCAATATTACATTTTGTGAGGATTTTACTGAAAGGGCGGGGGTTATAAGTTATATAATATTACGGTCGACGTAAAATCACAGCAATTCTTACAGTTCCGATGTTAACAGATTTTTTGTGCCCTGTAAAATCACTGCAGAGAGTAATATTATTCCGTTTAATATTTTACAGTAAAATGTATTAAAGGCATATTATGTGATCTTTTCCAGAGAGCGCCCTCTATTCATGCTTTTTTTTTAGAAAGTAGATTTACTTGCAGATTTACATTTCTGATCATAAATCATACATACATTCCAAGTTACAGAGCGATACGATTCCTAATTACCTCAATGGTTTATGGTTTTAGAGTGAATTTAGAGTGAAAATATACTACTGTCGTGTTATCCGACAGTTTATTTTCACTCTAAAACCATGATTTTGAAGTAATTAAGAATGGTATCGCCCTGTAACTTGGAATGTATGTACGATTTACGATCAGAAAATGTAAATCTGCGAGAAAATCTGCTTTCAATTTTTTTTTTCGATGTTGAGGGCGTTTCCTGGAAAGATCACATTATATACCTTTAATACGCCAAGTAAATCATGAAATACCGTTAAAATACGAAACCACGGTACTGACGGTAGTTACCGTTACTTTGACGGTAAAATAAATTACGGTTAACGTAAATTTACAGACATTTCTTACACTACAGTGTAACTGTAACAGTGATTCCGCTTTACTGATTGATGTTGCTAGGATCGAGAGCTATATCGTCTGCAAAATCGAGATCGTGAAGACAAATTTCAGGATAGCGTCTACTCCTGTCTCCAGCAGAGCAGAATACCTGTTTCATCATGGATGGATGTCAGGGCACAGCGCATACGAAGTCAAATTGTGATGAAGATGAAGCCTGGTGCCAAAGTGTCACCTTGAAGAACACCAGCTAAAATCTTGAAAGGTTCCGTCTCGGGCCATCGGGCGATATGACAATAGCTGAAGAGTTTGTCATAGTTCCTTTCTTTCATTCCTTCAATTATTTTTCTCAATACTAGAATCTGGGAGATCGTGGATCGTTTCTCTCTAAAGCCATTTTGATTCCATCGAAGAAGAGGGTCCACAAATGGGCGTATTCGGTTTAGTATAAGTTGTAGACCTTAGCCCCAATACAGGAGAGGCTAATCCCTCTGTAGTTGTTTGGTTGAGAGAGATCTCCCTTTGGGGGGATGGGAATCACTGAGGAGTATTGGGGGTCCGGGTGATGATGAGGGGATCGGGGGATATACAAATATTTACTGTTTCATGAGGTCAATGGTGCAAAATAGCTCCCCGAGGTGACTGGAGACCGTGGGCCTACTACTATTTTCCAGAGACCGAATGTCGAGGGGAAATAGTAGGCCCACGGTCTCTCAGTATACCGAGGGAACCTATTTTGCACCATTTTCCGAATATTGAGCAGTAAATATTTGTTTTATATAACATATACAAATATTTCTGTCATTTGAAATTGATAAACAAAAGATAATAGATCTAGGCCTACTCAATGTATCAATCAAGTCAAGGTACGTCAATTACCTCGATCGCGAGCAGGGAAAAAAGTTCCCATTAGTGGTGATTTTTAACCAAAATACAAAAAAAGTGAAAAGCACTACTACCTTCGGAAATGCTAAGAAAATGTCTTTATTTTTCATTTTTACTGATTTATTTTGAAAAAATCTTACATGAGAGGGTTTATCTGTACAATATCTGTACATCTGTATATCATCTATCTCAGGCATTCTCAAATGGTGGCGCGCGCGCCACTTGTGGCGCATCAATGCATCCTAAGTGGCGCGAGAGTGGTTAAAATTCGTTTAAAAAAAAAAGGATCATATCATGATATAGCCAAATTCCATAGGCATATGACAGTCAGATGTTTAAATACGGCAATTTTTCCCGCGCTACGCGCGTATGTGCCCTCAAAACAGTAATGTTAGTTAATATGCTGCCTACATATATTTAAATATTTTGAAATTAATGTTATAAAGGGAATTTTGCCATTGTAAATTCTAAAAAATATGACCAAGTGAAGCTTCAACAAGTTGGTTACTAAAATGTGGCGCATCAGTAAATCTAGTTGAGAAAGCCTGATCTATCTAAACAAGGTGAAAATATTGAATTTTAATTTTTTGAGAAATCTCTCCCCGCCCCTTTAACTTACAAGTGCGTACCTAATTAATTGTTATGAATATGTTTGTGCAATACTGTTATATCAGAACATCGCAATATTTAGCATGCAATATCGTTTTAATTATCAGATATTCAACAACAAAATATGTCAACAGGTAGCAAGTGTGTTGTGTTGTGCGAATAACTAAAACTGCAGTAGTGGCAAAATCCACCAACTTGGCTTCATTTTTTTAATCTTTTATTGTTTGTTACTATCATAATTTTCACATTTTACATAGTTTCATCATGTTTACATTGCATAATATCGATACATGTATAACACATTTTCACATACTTTTCAGCATTTTTATATGCTTTTCGGCATGTTTACATTCTTAATTTTCACATTTCATTTCATGTCAAATACACATTTCATAGTTCAAATACATATGCTTTTCACATTTTCATATGCTTTTCAGCATGTTTTCCTTGCATATTATGTATAGCACATTTTCCTATGCTTTTCAGAATGTTTACATTCATGTTCACATTTCAATTACATGTATAACACATCATTTCGTGTGCATTGCATATCATTTTTTAAAAATCTGTTATTGTTTATTGCTATCACTTATATTTATTTCACATAGTTTTATCATGTTGCATTTTCTTTATATGTATGACACATTTTCTTATGCTTTTCAGCATGTTCATCTTGCATATCATTACATGTAAACACATTTTCATATGCTTTTCAGCATTTTTACATTTTCACATGTTTACATTACATATCATCATTTTTACATTTTCACATCATTTTTCACATTTCACATGTTTACATTACATATCAGAATACATACATAGTCGAGTACCAACCCATGTGAGGACCCGTATTAAAACGTGTGTAAAAAGTATAGAAGTTACAGTCAATCTGAGGACATTTTTTTTTTTTTTACCATACATGTAGGGACATTTGTATGATATGTGTATTGACGCCTAATTGAGGACATGGCCATACACCCTTAGGGGGGTAAGGACCCAAAAATCTATACGTTTTTATGCAGGAAAAAAGAGAGGACTTCAAAAAAGGTCCTCATATTTTTTTTTGTCCTCACATTGCCGGCTGGTAGGGACAAATGCCCTCGGATTGGCGGGTTCAACAATACATGTATAACATCATATCATGTATAATACATTCATATATGGGCGATTCCACGGTAACACGCGTTACATTTAAGCGCGCCATTCTTTATTCTCCACTCTATAACTGTAAAAGTAATTTGAATGAAGTTTTCATCTTTTGTATTGTAATACCCAAGACTTAAGGCTAGATCCTCATGCTAACACCAATATGAAATATTAGCTCATGTTAATGTAAGACCGCTCCGAATATCGGTAACACGCGCTACGAAAAAAGACGCACTAAAAAAAAATCCCAACTTTGTTTTGCTTGTGTATTTCAACTAACGAACCAACAATCAATTGGTACTACTGTAAGCAAGTACCTTTATAAGGTTTATAAAACTAGAATAACAACAAGAATTAAAGTTCTCACTTTTTTGTAAAATGCAAAATAGTCGGTAACACGTGTTACGGTAACACGCGTTACACTTTGTCCAGCCATAATTTACTAGCCTTAGATTCTTTATTATATTTCTAAATTAAAATTAATTTTGACTTTGGCAATTGAACTAACATATATATTAACCATAAATAGTGATAAATAACACTTGAAAAATTGAGGTTTTAGCACGTTTTCCTGAATATGAGTTTGGTAACACGCGTTACAACATTTTGATGGCCTATTTTAGAGTGGTGGTTATGAATTTATCTAATTGTTTACTATTTTTAAATAGGGCCTAACTAGTAGAATTAAAATTATAAGTGGCGTAAATTAAAACCAAATCAATAAAGTAAATATTTTCAAAACAGTGTTGCTCCGGTAACACGTGTTACCATTTTTGGGGTAAGAAAAGTAGAATTTTTTCATAGTAAACATTAGCCAAATGTTCTAACAATTTTTTCCTGAACCTTTGCATAAGCTTTGAACAACATAGAGGTAAACATAAATCTTTTGGAGCAATTTTCAGTTTTTTTGCTCCGTCACATTTTCATGGAATTGCCCATATGCTTTTCATCATGTTTACATCATTACATAACTTTTCAGCCTGTTTACATTGCATGTCATGTATATCACATTTTATGCTTTTCAGCATGATTACATTTCATGTCATGTATAGCACATTTTCATATGCTTTTCAGCATGTTTGCATATGCTTTTCGGTATGTTTACATTCACATCATTTTCACATTTCTTATCAATTGCATGTATAACACATTTTCATATGCTTTTCAGGTTTACATTGCATATCATTACATAACACATATGCTTTTCGGCATGTTTACATTCATGTTCACATAATTTTTACATTTCATGTTTACATTTCATGTTTACATTTCATGTTTACATTTCATGTTTACATTTCATGTTTACATTTCATGTTTACATTTCATGTTTACATTTCATGTTTACATTTCATGTTTACATTTTATGTTTACCTTTCATGTTTACATTTCATATCAATTACATGTATAACACATTTTCATATGCTTTTCATCATGTTTACATTTATGCTTTTCAGCATGTTTATTTCAATATTACACGGTATATCATGTTTACATTTGATATCATAATACAGAGCATCATGTTTAGATTGTTGTATATCTTCTTTCATTTTTTAAATCAATTCTTCCAGAGTTTTCTAATTTTAAGTTCTAAATATAAGACACTTAGTAAATCATGATGTTTTCCATATCTGTATTTACTAATAGTTGATTTGGCAACACTAATACACGTATTTATGATATTAATGTTCTTATTATTATCATCATGGTAGCCAAACAATACATCTTTTTGCAATATCTTTATGTCTAGATTATACTGTTGCAAAAGTATTCTTTCAGTCTCTTTCCATATTATTTTGATTTTCTTACAGCTATAAAAGAAATGTTCAATGTAATCTATTTCGTTACAAGTTTCACAGATATCATTTTCTTCCTTCTTTATTTTCTTAAGAAATACTTTTGTTGGATAAATGTTGCTAATGATTTTCCAGTTCAATGTTTTTAGACGTGGCTCTTTGATGTCTTGAACAAGTGTTTTCCAAATAATGGACCAATCGAAATTCATATTTTCGAGCTTATTTTCCCAGAAATGTTGACACCTTGGTTTCAATGATATCTGTGATTGCATTGCTATTCTGTACAGTTTTGTTGTACATTTAGATAATTTAACAAAGGCTTCTCCATAATTAAAATTTACGTCATAGATATTGTTTAAAGAATCTGTAGATGTTCTCCTCGTATGTGGCATTGCTTGTCTTAAAGCTATGTATTTCAACACAAAACTACCATCATTTTTAAAATGCAATTTCAGCTCCTCCATTGACTTAAACTCCCTATTTTGGTTATACAAATCTGAGATGTACATTATACCCTTCTTTGCCCATTCCTTAAAATATAATGTTTTACCTCTACTAGTTATACATTCATTATTCCAAATAACCCGATTTTCCGACGTTTCTACTTGATCTATGTTCTGGGAACATTTTGTTAAAAACCAAGCCTTAATCAAATTACTATAGAACATGGGTAACTTATATATCTTTGCCTTAAACAACTCGTTCATACTTTCTAAAGTACAGTTGCATTTTAAAATATTGAGACCCAAACATGTTTCGCTTAATAAATGTAGTGGAATCATTTTCTATGTGTCTTTTTCGGGAGACATCAGCTTTTTTAACCAAGAAATCTTTAACGAATCTAAAAAATAGTTAAAGTTCAGCATTTGCAGCCCGCCATTTCCATAATCATTCGATAAGGTTGCTCTCTTTACTTTTTCTGAGCCATACAAATTTGAAAAATAAGCTATTTATTCGGTTTATAAACACTTGAGGTAAGTCTGTTATTGAACCTATATACGTAAATTTAGATGCCAAAAGACTTTTTACTATTTGTATTTTACCGACCATTGACAGATTTCTCATCGTCCAAAACCTGATTGCCTTTTCTATTGAGTCCATTTTAGCTTCCCAGTTTACACACATCTCTTCTAATTTAATACACGGATTTACTACAACACCCAATATTTTTACATTATTGTTGGGATGAAACTTCCAATTTATACCTCCAACCCCTTTCTTTCTGTGTTTTCTTGACCTAATCCAAAGTGCATCGCTCTTTGTTTTGTTTAGATGTAATCCCGAAATAACTGTTAAATTATCAATTACATTTATGACATTATATATAGAGTTTTCATCCTTTACAAAAATAGTAGTATCATCCGCAAATTGTGTTATCTTTACCTCTTTGATACCATGATCCACATAGGGTAATTCAATTCCTCTAATTTCACTTGATTGTCTTATTTTATTGGCCATGATTTCAGCCGCTATGATAAACAATAATGGTGATAAATTACAACCTTGTCTAAGACCGTCTTCTTGTATAAAGAAATTTGACATGTGTCCATTATGAGATATACAACTTAGAGTATTATAAAACAAAGTAGTTATCCATTTTTTCATGGATTCACCAAAGTTAAAACTTTCAATAGCATATAAAATAAAATCTCTTCTTATCGTGTCAAAAGCTTTACGAAAATCAATACAAATCATAGCACCTTCGATATTATTTTCTTCGGTATATCTTAAAACATCTTCTATCCTGGTCGATTACTTAATGCTGCTCCGCGCTTACATAGAAAACCGTTTTGATCTGAATTTATTATAGTGGGTAATATTTTATTTATTGTTGAAGCAAGTGTTTTTGCTGCAATTTTGTAGTCTATATTCAGAAGTGTAATAGGTCTCCAATTGTCAAGATTGTTTCTCGGGAGTCAAAGAAATCAAAGAAATAATACCACGTTTATGTGAAGATGAGAGTTCGTTATTTTCATATGCTTCATTGAAAGAATTAATGACCAGTTGGCCTACAAGATTCCAGTGACACTTGTACAATTCTGCTGTTAGACCATCACACCCGGGACTTTTATTGTTTGGCATTTTATATAACGATATTTTACACTCATCTGAAGCAAGTAGCTTCATTCATGTATTCTTGGAACACTTTGGATTTCGCGCTTTTTCGTAAATATGTTGTAATTATGGCGCACAATTAGGCCTAGATATTGTCTTAAAACTTCACTAACAAATGTTTTTACTCTTATAATCAATGAAGAAATGAAGGTGATGGTGTGGGTGCATGAGTGATTCCAGTGACAAGTGCGTATCCAGGACTGATTTGATGGGGGGGGGGGGGGGGCACACTTTGTATCCCTGTGAGCGAAGCGAGTGGAGCGACAATCCGGTGGGGTCCAGGGGTGAAGTTCCTGGGCATTTTAAGGCAAAGATTCAACATTCTGAAGCAGAAAAGTTGGCACTTTCCCACATGCCTACTAACTGAAAAACAAAATTGTGGGGACGTGACACCGTTTCCCCCCTTCCATTTGCGCCGCCTATGTCCCTACCCTTCCCCCTCCTCCTCTTCCTTCTCCTCTTCCTCTTTTTTTTAAAACTCTTTTGTCAATGGGGGGAGCATGGCCTGTTGGGCCCCCTGGATACGCCACTGTCTAGGGTGTGATCAATGCAAAGTATGAACCTTTGTCTTTCAAACAATATATGCGTTATGTAACGTCATTAACATAAACACAACCACTGACTGAAATCTATCTATAAATGTTTGGCTGGACATGTAATAGGTTGAAACATGGGTCAACTGATACATTTGCCAATATCTCGGCAATGCAAGAAACAGATAACACTTGGTACATGTATATATATATAGATTTATAAAGTTAGAACACACAATAATCTTTGTTTCACATTCTTTTTAAGATCTGATGGGACCATCTCGAATACACATTTATTAAGCAAAATCCGCAACAATAAATCATGGAAAACAACAAAGGATAAAAAACCATTTGGAGGGATTATAATTTAGTAAATTGTTGTGGGATGTAAAGCAATAATAGTAGGGAATTTTAAAAGAAGCTGATCATGTCACTTTCTCAAGCCGTTGAAATTAGGTGACGATTACTTTAACAATACACATTTAATAGAGCAGTAATAGGCTTTGGCAACTATCTTTGATTGACACATCCAGGTATCTTCATTTTGATTAACAATATGATTATACAAATTGATTTAAGCATTTTCAATGTTTTTTGATTTTGAAGGCACGGTATTATCTGGTCAATATGTTTTCAGGCGTTTTTGGTCAAGTTCAAAATGATTTGTCGTCTGTGCATGCGCATATTTTCTCGATTTCGATAGAATAAGTTCAGATAATTAATTAACTATCCTATTAAGTTATCCAAACTGGTTTATTTCTTCGATTTTTCTAGATGTTTTGATTTTCCGAAAAATGAGTGATTCACTGACTGGGCATTTTTCAATGTGAATTGGCTATTTGAAATACTGAGATTTGTATTTGTATTTTTATCTAACTGCTTCTCCTTATATTACCCTTTTAAACTACATTATTTCAAATTACACAGGGAATTAAAGATATTTGTCTTAGGTAGGCCTATCATGATTATGCACACACAAAAATTGAGATTTACCTGCTTCTGGTGTCATGTTATGCAACCCTCTCAGCACGTGTTTCACAAAAAATTCAAATTTCCCGCCAAATAACCGTTTTGGCAGTGTCCAAAGTGTACTTAATTTTAAGCTAATGCTATGACGTCATAGTTCATACTGAGAAATCTAAAAGTGAACTATTTGAAAGACAGAGAATCAAAGTTTATAATGGTTACACTGTGATCTCAATAGAATCGCCCATGCTTCTCATAACAAAATCACTTTGATTACATATTGACCTGATATTGACAACCCTCGTATAGGTTAATACTTCACAGGATTGTTTTTCCATCTTATTTCTTTGTTCAAATGTACAGGCATTGTATTACGTAACCACATATCTTCACTTTTTATCAGATGCATTATTAGGCCTACTCCTGAGGCAGGCATCTGAATTGTTTTCTCTATCTTAGCCAAAGTTTAGATAGCAACTGACCTGTATATAATCATAACAAGATATCATGAAGTAAAACTGTTTATTTATTAACATGAAGTGACAAATAATGGCACCGGAAGTAGCATTTGATGGTAAAAACGAAACAAGTATCTATGTAGAAGTTGTAGATCAACTCATCTCAGTTAAAACTGTCAAAGGCACGCTTGTAGAATTCCTTCCCTGACAGATCAGTAAAGTTGTTACAAGTCTTGATGGCGTCATCATCCACCTAATACAAAAGAGGCAGGCAAATGCATTATTGATATTCCAATATCTCGGTAGAGTTTCATTTAGTTCATAATCAGTTATTTTGTCTCTTAAATATTCTTATAAAGTTTCATTTCCAATACAAACGATTAATAATGAATATGTTGCCTATATAATAAACGGATATATCGGCGCTTAAAGTTTTGCCGTGTTTTCAAAATTTAGCATGTCCCAAAAAAATTGAGTCCAAAAGCTGCAGAGCTTATAACTTAAAAAGTAGAAAACGTAGCTGCTTCGTATTGAGGAATATAAATGTTCAATAAAAAATTATGAGACCAAACGAATTGCAACTTTCTGAAATACAAAGCTTAAAAATAGCATGAATAGAGCGTGGTCAGAATCTTACCCATGTGTTGTATCTGTGCGTTGTGTGCAAGTTTTCGCATGGTGTTTATTCTCCGAAATAACTTTGTGTTTGGTAAAAGAGGGTTAAATTACATGTATATTTAGATCAATGTTCAGCTTTAGAAATACCCATTGCAGTAACTTTGCTATTGAAAGTGTACAACAGAGCAACTGTAAGAGCGCCCTGATACCCTGCCTCTAATTCCTTATGAGACGAACATGATGGTTTCCAATTCCGAAGAAATGGTCTTTGAACTGCTACAAAGAATGGCAGTGTCTCAGAAGGTTATTTATTGATTTTTCTAAAGCATCTCATATGTACGAGGGGGCATCAAAAAGTTCTTGACATCACCCAGAAGTGAAGGAGCTATATATCGATAAAATTTTGTCTGTGTAATCACTGGTCCTTAAAAACATTATGGTGCAAAAATGGTCTCATAAGTATGTTTACTTTTTATACAGGTGGCGCTAGATGCCAAGGCCATGTATATAAATCAATGACGTCTCCCAAAGTTGCTGTGTACATATTAAACGGATCCTTGTGGGTAGCCTTCCAGAGAAGTTATGAGGTTTAGAAATTTGTCATTTACAGAGATAAATTGAGACCTACGAGTGACAAATGACAACATCTGAGCCTAATATTCTTTTGGAAGGCGTCCTACAAGAATCAGTTATTGAACCATTATAATTTACCATGTACACATCACCGTTGGAAGACGTCATTGATGTACATGGCCTTGGCATCTAGCGCCACCTGTATAAAAAGTAAACTTACTTATGAGACCATTTTTGCACCATAATGTTTCTAAGGACCAGCAATTACACTGACAAATTTTCATCGATATAGCTCCTTCACTTCAGGGTGATGTCAAGAACTTTTTGATACCCCCTCGTATATACACTTTTAATCCCTCATGACGAAGATAAATTTCCTGGTAAGTCATTGTAAAGAATAAAGTCACAGGCAAAACTTGATGAAATCAGTATGCGCAAATGCAACGCATGGACGGTCCATGGGCAAAATCCCGGGGCAAAATAGGGACAAAAAGGTTCTGACCACGCTGTATTCAAATCTTTGTATGTATATTCCAAAAACCTTACATCCGACATGGTCTCATAATTTCACCAATTAATGCCAGATATATTTACTATATCCCAAAATATGAAGCAGCCATGTTTCTTACATCTTTAGTAATACTACAGTGCAACAGAGCATAAAGTTCCAAATATTGAATTATAAATACAGTGCCTCCTGATTGTTGTACAACAATGAACATTTCAATCCTAAGTATGTGTATCATACATCATTAAAACAGCTTTGTTTTAAAGTGCTATTTCGTGTCCTTGTATGATTATCAGCATTGTTACATTTCTTATTAAACCTGATTTCGGATTGGCCAATACTTGATTATCCATACACGCTAATCCAACCAGCTACTGTCTACTTCCTTTCATGGCCTTGACTATTTAAACTTTTTATTATTATTTAGACTTAGTGCAGGCCTTTAACACGATACCTGTTTGTACACCCATGCATGTCAGCACACGGTCACCTAAAGTAACATACATGCATTATGCTTAAACTCTTGACTGCACACTGGCAAATTTCTTTCAGCGCGAATTTTAAACCATTGATCCCTTAGCGTTGTCATGTCCTTGAATATTCTTTCCATTGTTTGCGTGCATGGCTGCACAAGTATTAATAGACTGTTGCCAAGTCTGTGTACAGTTGTATGAAATAGTGGTTACATGTGGTTTTTTCTCTTTTTAAACATACTAAATGTTTGGAGGACGATATTTTAAATACTAAAGGGATATTGAATTATCTGCTCAGACCATTCTTTTAAGCACATCTTTACCTTTAATTTGATACCATGCAAGTCTGGTTTGGATACACAGTATTACTTAATAATTTCATTGAGTTTGGTCATTAATTAAGCTTAATTAAGACAGATTTGGGGTTTTTGTTAAAAGTAAAGATAAATGTGAACTTTTTCTCAGACAGTATTGTTGGCAATGATGGGAACTTCATTTCCTGTAACTTTGGTGTTAATAGCATTTATAGTTTTTGCTGGAAATTCCAAAAAGCAAATTTGTAATGTATTTCTTTATAATATGCTAATTATATGCAAATAAGGTCAAACCATTTTTTCTTCTATGACATTAAATCACCAAGCTGTATTCTATAATATGATATAGTCTCTTTGTCTTACATATGTTACTTTTTGAATGAGAGCGTAATTTCAATAACATGCACTTTTGGAACTTTATGCTCTGTTGCACTGTAGCTCCCGGTTTTTGACCCAGTTTTTAATGCTGTAAAGCAAAAACACTGTCTTTCTATGATTTATGAGCGTATTGTAACGGGTCTATTCCTGCTGTTTTGAAAATATAAGGGACAGTCAGCATTAGATTTGAGTAGTAAACTAGCCTAATTTTTTGTAGGTGTGATGATCAATGATACGCTTTGCATTTCATGAAGAAATCGTAAGAAGTGTTACGTCTTTCTATTAGATTTTGCGATCGGATCATACATATAGCGCCACCACTTCAGCCCGTACGCTCGACTTCTGTCCGCCTCCGATCAAGGGTGTTAATGCACGCACCCGGGGCACGCACTTGAATTTCTTTTGAATAAAATCATAGCTTTCAATTATAAATAGTAAGTACCAAATGATATCGTCCAACTTAACAATAACATGCTACCATCAGGCACAAATTGATTCCAATTTACCTTAAATCACAATATCGGCTTTTGTTTTTCACTAACTAACTAACTACATTTACACAAAACGAAGAATGATTTAGACCACTTTAGTGTACGTGCGTCAGCATTTATATAAAGATTAATTCATATCACCAGTGCAGTCATCTTCGGAGCCTTAATTTCACCCTAAGTTAAGATGAGCACTCCCTCCCCAGAAGCAGACAGTTTTGACTAACTAGTCGGAACGCCTCTTAGCCGAATAACCGTTAAAAGGTCAATTATTACCGAAACGAACTTCGCAATTGTGAACCGCGCACTTTCGGTACTAAAACCGAGTTAAACTCCCGCGGAATCTGAACTATCATTTCAAGAGTGATCTTGAGGTCAAATGTAAGTCTTTTTTGGAGATTAATGTCTTGAAATATTCCTAATAATACAATCTATCTTACTAACTTATCGAAACCAGTCTCAGACATTTACAAGCAGAGTATTTCACATGGGAAGTTTGCAATTGTTTCGATATCGAAAGTGAAATGTACAAAAGTAGCGTTTAATTGATCTGACAAACAGCTGTCTTAAACAGCGAAATTACAAAATTGTCACATATTCAGATAAATGAGGGTTTTAGT